>JAPSGF010000014.1:6892474-6927410 GCA_035772895.1 Perdix hodgsoniae | reverse complement strand
GGGCTGATATCAGGGTCCAGTGCTCACAGTGGGGCTTTAAGGCTGCCCCACAAATCAGCTGCGAGGGCAGGGAGGAGCTGTTGCCCAAACTCCAGCAAGATTTTGGCCCCATAGTGGCTTTTGGGGGATGCACACCTGGTCCAGGTGGGGCACCTGCGCTGCCCAAACTAACCAGGGGCAAATAGATGTCCCTGGGTGTCCCAGGGCCAGAAGTCCCAATCCCATCATGGATGCTCCCCAGGTCCCCAGAGCAGCTGCATCCCCCCAGAGCCCACTGAGCCCACAGAGAGAGGCTGAGGCTGTGGCACAGAGAGGTTTATTGTGCGTCTCCTTCGCGGTGCGGCAATGGGAACATGCATCTCTTCGTAGCCACTTTCATGTTCAACAGAGAGGAAAAGCCCCAGATATAAGCTCTTTGGTTAACCCTATGAGTGCCAGGGACATGCACAAGGGAATGCACATCCCAGCCCTGGTGCAAATGCTCCATTCTTCCCCCAGTATCAGGGGGAGATGGTCCGACCCGTGCTACCCCTTGGGCTCAGAAATGCACATCTCAGGTATGAGCTGTACCACATTTTTCCTTGCCACTGCATCTAGGCAGGATTCAAGCTGTGGCAGGATTGGACTCATCAGTGAACCACAAACGTAATCTCTGAGTGCTTCCAACCATCTAACGCAGTGGTCTGAACTGGAAGAGAAAAATCAAACTGTCCTTAAAGCTGCACAGGGCAGTGAAAACACAGGGAAAAAAACAATTCCCAGCACCAATGCTTGCTTCCTCTGTCTGGAGGGGAGCTCAGGGTGAGGCATGTGCTACCTGGAGAACGCTCCCAACACCTGGATGCAAACATGCCATCCCTATGCCAAAGGCAGAATCACAGGTGGGAAACTGCAAAACCCAAACTCTGCTTTTTGGGAAGCCAGATGCCAACAAAACCTGATGTCTATTGCAGTGCTCCTCAGCAGCCTCTGTTTTATAGATGGGTGTTTGAAAACAAAAGCTCTGCATAGCCCATCTGAGCACTGAAAGCATCACACCGTCATAGAGAACTGCATCATAGCCCTGAACACGGTGGATGCAGTAGCAACCCACATGGGATTTCTGTGTGTCCAGGTGGAGCCTGACACAGGAGAAACTCCAGCTCTGTTTTCATTAGCTGTGAACCCCTGTAGCCTCTCCAGCATCACACATCCCACCAAGGGGATGCTAGGTCTGGAAAGCTATGTCCCTAGGATCTGTCTAATGTCTGGATTTGAGCAACCACAGTAATATGCCAGCTTATTTCAGCTCAAGGATGGGCTGGGAGAGCACTCCAGAAAGTTTGAGGAGCTCACGGTATCAGTGGGCAAAAAATCAACTCGCAGCCTATACAATGCTGTGCATTGTGCTTAACAGAGCTGCACCTCAGGTGGCGGCACAGCCCAAACACACACCTGAAGCACACAGTGGTTTGAACAGGAAAAACTAAAATAAAATCATTGTGGGATATCACTCCCAAACGATGCAGTCTTAACACAATGGCCCCATCCCAACAGACAGAGCTGCTTTTGGAAAGCCCCAAGGCAATTTGGGTTTCACTCCTAGCCCTACAGCAGCTTGGGAAGGCACAGATTTGAAGTATCGACTTCAAGAGCCCCTCCAGGTCCCACACATGGTGGGACAAACCGCTGCTGCTGAAATTGGTTGTTTGTTGGCTGTGTGGCTCTGGGCTCAGATTGCTTTGTGCTGATGGGGATGAGAGGAGAGGAAAGATAAAGGTGCAAGGCAAGCAGCACACAGGATGACCAACCAAGGCCACACATCTCAGCGGGGAACTTCACGCCTGTAGTCAGCAAGTCCTTGGACAGAACAGAGGGAACAGTGGCGGGATCTCAAATAGTGTGGGCAGACCCTGCAGCACACAGTGACAGCTGCACAACCAGAGGGATCTGCATCTCCTCCACAGAGCCAGGAGAAGCAGCAGTGGCAATGTGCAAGGTTGCTGCTGTTTTAGGGAGGGGGCAGGCTCAAGGAGCTGAGAGGTGCCAAATCCCAAGCAGGCAGCAGCATGAAGGCCTCACCCTATTCCCTGCCCAGCCCCATGGTGCTCTGCTACCTTCACTGTGATGCTGTACCTTCTCCACCAACTCATGTTTTATGTTTTCCCATGCAGCTCTGCACCAATGGCTTTAGGATGCTTGGTGCATCGACTGTCCCACTGCCCAAGCCCAGCAGTTGGTACCACCCAGGTACCACCCAGGGCTGCCCCATTTCTGGATGGATGCACACCCAGAGCTCTCCTGTCAGGCTCAGTTTGGACATGATGAGGAGGAGAGAGATGGGGCACGGACCATGTAGCCACCACATGCATACCCCTGGCTTTGAAATCCATGGATCACCACCAGTGAGGCCTCGCTAAGTTTCTTACAGCTCCTGACTAATGAAATGTCTGCTCCTTCTTTCCTGAATCAGCACCAGAGTCTCTCTCAGCTGCAGCAGCTCCTCAGTGGATGCGGATCATTCATGGCAGCAGGAGAATAAATCCATTGTGGCATGACTCCACCACGGAGGGACAGAGGAATGGCCTGTGCTGTGCCAGAGGGGGAAGATGACACTGGGGATCCAACATGGCACAGAGGGCAGCCAGGCTGAAGTCTACTCCGAGGTCCCCTTCCTTTCCCACCACATATGTGTCTGACCATCTGTCTGTCTACCTGCCCATGGTGTTGGCCTCCAGGAGGACTCCATGAGGAGATGAGCAGGCAGCTGGGGTGGAGGCCAGGATAGAGGCCATGGTTTAGGCCACATGGCTCAATGAAAGCCGTTTGCTGTCCAGAATGGCTCTCCAGTCATCAGACCAGGACTGTAACCTGCGCCTGGGTGGCTCCAGCTGCAGATGCTTGTTATGGCAGGCAGTGAAGAGCACGTGCTCCCAGCTGGGGTTCACCTCGGCCCCTGCAAAGCAAGGAGAGGTCAGATTGATGAGTTCTCCCACTGCGAGGCACTCCTTGCATGTTGCAGCCTGCAGACACATCCCCCTAACGAGAGCATTATCAGCAGGGTAGGGACGATCACCTCTGATTCTACCCATATATGCTCAGTCCTGCAGCCCCATAGCACCCTTACCAGTTATATCAGGTCTGTCATCAATGAGCAGGTCAGCAGAAACCACTGTTTTATCCCGCGTCAGAACGATCTGCTCCAGAAATTCAGGGCCAAAGTGCTTCTCCACCCAGGCATACTGCAAGGCAAAGGGAGTGGTGAGCACAGGTAGCCCTGGCACCTCCACAAATGGTTCAGCAGTGGGAAGGATGCTGCTGGAGCGCAAGCTTTTTTACATGTAGGCAATTTCTGGCATCATATGAAATGTTAAGGCCAAGTGTATGAATTTGGCAGAGCACAGACAGCACTACAAAGGTGCTTGGGAATAATTCTGATGGAGCAGGAAATGTCGCGGCTGTGTCACAGCTGGGGGAGCCAAATCTCAGCCCTGCTCACCTTCTCATAAGGGCAATAACGGTACTTCTTGATAGGACTTGTGCAGATGAACACGTCAGTGCTGCCAAGAGAGAAAGAGGGACAGTGTCACTGGGTGACCAAAGCCTGCCCCCCTGAGCTGTTCCTGCATGTCCAGCCTGGCATCAAAGCAGCCCCCACACACAGATCAGGAGGATTTAAGCTGTCAACCCACAAGATCCCACTCTCAGGATGTGCACCCACACTCACAAGGACATTCTCCTTTTCATTTCCCTCACTGGGAGCAGAGAGCTGAAGAGAAGGGGATGCACATGGCTGATTTGCAGCAGGCCTTCTGCTTCTTCCCAGCACTCCCAACACTGACACTGCACTGAGCACTGCTGCCAGGAGACAGATCAGCCTGCAAAGCCACTGCTGCTCCCCCACCAACCCCAAATACCACGGGAAGGTTCCTACTCACTCTGCCAAATTTGACATTTGCTTCACAGCTTCCACGGCACCAGGGAGCGGGTCCAGCTCAATGAAGAAGTTCTTGGATTCCCAGATGCTGATGGCTTTCTCCTGTGAGAAGGAAGAGAACTGTTACTGCACAGGGCTTCTTGGTGCTCCCCTCTCTGCATGAGCACATTTACCATGGATGGAAGTAGTGAGAAAGATCATAGTTATAAATTGGTTTGAGTTAAAAAAAGACCCTTAACAGTCATCTAGCCCAAATCCCCTGCAATGAACAGGGACATCTACAGCTAGATGGGGTAGAGTTGGCTCTGGTCCCTTCTTGGTGACCTGCATCTGCCCTGTACAGTTTAGGTTGGAGGCTTAGTTTTGCCTGTGCAGCCTGACATGTGGGGAGAAAGCTGCTTCAAAGCACAGAACATTCAGCACTAAACTGAAATTCAGGTCTGTGTCTGGAGGAGCAGTGCCATGTGGATCCATCTGAAGTGGGCTGGTTCCTGTGCTGCAGTGTGATGCAGTTCAAGTCAAGATGCTCTCTGCCCTATTTACCTCCATTAAATCACTTAAAATATCAGCCAGGCTGTTCTCATAGGAGACAGTGTATTCTAGGAAGAAATATATGCCAGGATGAATGCATATGGTCTTCCTCAGGGATGCCCAGGCAAATGGAACAACACCAGGCAAGGGTTTGAAACACAGAACATCCAGATTTGCAGCCATGTTGCACTTCTCTTGTCCAAAGGGAGAGCAGAGCAAAGAGAGACCACAAGAAATGAAGCCTTGGGACAAAGCAGAGCCTGCTGCACAGCTCTTAAGAACAGCATCCAGAGCTCCCTCAAGCAGGAAGCAGCCTGGCAGCTGCCAAGAAAAGCACTTATTTTGCAGACATGGGTCTCCTTGCAGAAGAGAGCCTGGGAACAGCATGGGTGCAGGCACAGGAAGCAGCCACGTCCCGATGTTAAAATGCAGCTGAGCAGCTGGGAGAAGACATGATGGGAGCCCTGCCCTGAAGGATTGGTCTTGATTCTGAGCACCTCTGCTGCTTTATTTGGGGAGAGGAAATAGGGAGAGAAGGAACTTAAATTCCTGAACTAAAACCAACACCCTAGCAGCTCACCAATGGTCCAGGCAGACATTCAAACTCCAGTTGCTCTGCCACACATTGGTGGGCAATGTTTTATTTCTAGGGAACTGAATGTAGCTGCACAAGAGAGATGTGCCCTGATGCAGCAAAGCACTTCAAACTGCACTGAAGTGTTTTCTTACAGCAATGACTTCCATAGCTATTCTGCTTCCACTTATGTCAAAAAGCATTTTGCAATCAAGCTCGATAGGGGAAGAACTGAGCCCATCTTGATGAAAAATCCCACTCAGATCCTACAGCCAGAGTAGCTCCCTGCAGCATGGCAGTGCAGAAGTCCCCCAGGCTGGGGATCCCACCTTGCACCAAGCAGGATGGGCCCTTCTGAGAATTTCCACCCCTATTTTCTGCTGCTTCTCTCTCCCCACGAACATTTCCATACAGAACTCTCCATCCTTCCAGGCTCTGTGCACTATGTGCTGCTGTTCTCCATTTGTTTGGGCTCTTTTCCTCCTGTTTTCCAGCCCCCTCTGATGGTGCTCCCCAATGAAAGGGGGCTGGAACACACCATGTACCGCAACCACTGAGCAGCTCCTGCTCTCCTTACCCCTATCTGGGAGCAAGATGGAAGCAGAGCTTCTCCAGGGCTGGTCTGTAGGAGATCTGCTATTTCAACCCAAGATATGGAGGTTTTATGTGACTGTGGCAGACACGACCTTATTTCATTCAATACATTCAAACAAGTTCAGATTCAGAAAACTAAAAAGTATTATCATGCACTACCTCTGCCTAATCTTTATCGTCCACCTTCCTGCATGGATGATGCCTTGTTTCCCTCCCACCCATCCCAACTACAGAGCACACATCAACCCCTCAGCACTTTAAGCTGCTTAGGACTTTGCCAATGGGAGAGCCTGAGCCCCATGCACGCTCCCCTTCTTGCAGGCACCATACCACTGTATTCCTTGTATCCATCTCCATCCACACATGCAGGGAAAGGAGATGGGCATTAAAAGTGCTGGATTTGGGGGACACAAGGCACTGCTGCATGCAGACATGTCCCTAAGTTTGGGTGTTACCCATCACCCTCCCTGCACCCACAAGCGAACCGCAGCCCTGCACGGGTCACAGGGGGATGCACAGACTCACGCTCAGCTCAGCTGCCAGGCGCCCGTATTGCTCCGACACCCAGAAGCCCCTCCGGTCCTCCAGGGCAATGTAGGGCTTGTCGGGATACCTGGCCCTGAACTTCTTGAGGAATCCTCCTTCGAAGTCGGCCAGGACCCCATCCATGTCCACCAGCACACGCAGCGACCTGCGGGACCCCACTGTGGGGCCGGACCTCCTGCCCAGCCCTGCCAAAGGGCCGCAGTGCCGGGGCCGCAGGTGCAAGATGCTGCTCAGCAAAATCATGGCAGAGAGGGGCCTGGGGCGTCCTTTTTTTGAGGAGTGGGAAAAGGGGAGGAGGGTATTTCAAGCATGCACTCCGCAAGCAGACAGCTCTTGCGAGCGAGTCCCCTTGCAGCTGCAGCAAGGAAAAGCACGGGGGTTGCAATCCGGTGCAGAGGGACTGAGGAGGGGAAGCAAAAGGTGTGCAGAAGGGATGCGGAGGGGATGCAAAGGAGACGCGGAGGAGATGCGGGAGAGAAGCAATGGGGCGCAGAGGCTCTTCCTCGCCCCAGCTCCTCCCCACCCATCCCTCCCTTGCAGCAAGCACCGAGCGGAGGGCTGCGGGCCGGGGCCGCCGGAGAAGCCGCGGGCCGGGGCACTGCGGAGCGCTCGCCCCGACCCGGCAGTGCAAAAACCCAGTTCCTCTTCCCGGTGCCTGAGCGAGCCCGGAACGGCGGCACCGCCTTAAAGCGGCACAAGCTCCTTGCAAAGCTCGGCTCGGCCGTCCCTCCGAGCCGCTTTAAGCCGGCTGCTGCCGCGCTCCCTCCCCTTCCCCGCGGTGCCCGACAGCTGCGGGGCTCGGGCTGCTGCCCACCCGCCGGTGCACGGCTCGTCCTGCGGTCCCCGAGGTCGGCAGTAACATCGTTGCTGACTCCCTGCTGCTTCCCCTTTAGCACCGTGTTTTGGGGTGCGTGCAGGAGACACGGGTGCAGATGTAACGCATGCAGTGTTTTTTTGCAGCAAAACCTAAATACTCAATCCATCCCTTTGAACCAGTTCGCGGGAAGAGTTAGACTTTGCCCGGAATCTCACTGGCTGTGTGACGTGAAGGTTTAAAAGAAGATACCCGGACACAGAAGAACTCTTCAGATAGCGCTGGGAAACCCGACCGTGCAAAGGAGGGACACGAGGTGTCAGAACGAAGTGCTGGCATAGAAACAGTATGCAGGAAGGGCTGCATATACTGACACAGGACCAGAGAGCACCACGGCCGGAAAGCTCTCGTGGGATTTAAGCCGCTAAAAGAGCAGGGAGGCATCAAGAGTGTGACTAACAGGATCAGGCAGCTGCTGGGTTGGGAATGAAAAGATTTTGTCCAGCAGCAATGATTCATCTTAGCAGATCCAAAATATTTCATCTTCCAGTTACCAAATGATTTCTAGTGGGGCGCGTTGTCCTTGCTGCGTAGAAAGGGCAGTGAGTCGTGCAGAGCCAACAAAGGTCAGCGAGTGAGCAGAGCACAGAATTCCTGATCGAAATGAACAGGGAAAACGTGAAGTTTCAAGCGGGTAAGACGACGTTTTACTTATCACGACAAATGGGATTTCATTTCTCTAAGCACCTATCCGTCTCTCGCTGACACGCAGCCAGTTTCGCTCACAGGACGCCCGGCAGCCCCAGCTCAGCGCTTACACAGACCGAGCGAACGTCACTGGCACCGGGGGCACGGATTGTCCCCCGCTACGAAGGAGCGCCATTCACACCTCATCGGGTAGCGGGCACTGAGCCGAGCATCACGGAGCGAAAGGCGCGGCCCCGCTCCTGTCTGTAAGGGCCGCCCCGACCCAAGCCGTTCTGCCACAGCCCTCAGATCTGAGCGCGCAGAGCCGAGCCGCGGGCGCTCAGCGCACGCTGCCCTGGCAGGCGGGGCTCACGGTGCGGGGCTCGGGCCGCGCTGAGCTCCGCGCTTTGCCGCAGCAGGACGGCGGCAGCGGGCCCGGCGCACGGAGCGGTGACCCAGGAGGGGCGGCGACGTCACCGCGACGTCACCCGCCCGCCCGCCGGCCCTGCTGAGTCACGACTTCTCGCGCTAAGATGGCCTCCCGCGTCCGGCGTGCGCGCGGGGGCGGCGCTTCCGGACGGGCCGCGGTTACCCCGGCAACCGCGACGGGCGGGGGGGAGAGGCTTCTGCTCTCGCGAGACGGCGGAAGTGACGCACGGCGGCGGGCGTCGCGCGACTCCCGCAGCGGCCGCTGATTGGTCGGCGGCGGCGGCGCCCGTGGCGGAGCCTCCTTCCCGCTTCCCTCCGCCGCTCCGGCCCGCGCCGCCCCTTCCCTCCCTCCCCCCTCGCAGCCGCCCGCCCCGCCCCTCCCGTAGCGCGCGCGCGGCCGCGCCGCCAGCCGCCAAGATGGCGTCGGCGCTGGAGCAGTTCGTTAACAGCGTCCGGCAGCTCTCGGCCCAAGGTGACCGCCGGGTGCGAACCGCGGGCGGGGCTGAGCGGGGAGCGGCGGCTGGTGCTGCCCGCCGGGCTCCGTGTGTGACCCGGGATTGGGTCTCTCGTGGCTTTGCGTCGGGTGGCGGTTGGGCCCCGCGCTGCGGGGCTGCGTCTCTGTGAGCGTGCCGGGAGCTCTCCTCGTGGCGCCGCTGCGGCCTTCGTTCGCCGTCGGGGGTCCCGGGGGGGCTTCAGGCCCGCGAGGAGCGGCTGGGATGGAGCGTGAGCCTTGGGAGGGGGGGGGGGGACGGGGGGGGGGGGCTTCAGGGAAGCGGGGCACGAATGCGTTTCAGGAGTGCTGGCTGCTGTGCGTGGAAGCCTTCCCGGTTTGGGGCTCTGGGGGTCTGTCAGTGCTGCTGGGATGTCTGACGTACCTCGGGAGGAGAGGGGAGAGGCCTGGGGCTGCCTCGGAGTTGTGGTTACACAGCACTCAGAAGGTGTTCTACTATCTCGGTGTAAACTGGCTCAGTTTCATTGCCAAACTCCTTGTTACCCCACATGCGGGCACGGTGGTTTGTACTTCTTGAGCTTTCTGCGGGGATGCTCCTCCAGAACTTCTTCAGTGTGAGGGTGGCAGAGCACTGGAACAGGCTGACCAGGGGTGGCAGAGTCTCCTCTGCAGATATTCAGACCCCACCTGGATGCCTTCCTGTGTGCAACCTGCTGTAGAGAACCTGCCTTAAGAGGGATTGAACTTGGGGGTCCCCAGAGGACCCTTCCAGCTCCTGCAGTTCTGTGGATGTTTGCACTCTGTAAGCAATCAGAAATTCACGCTTTCCTCTGCAGCCCTTGGGCTTTGTCTCTGGCAGTTACTTTTGGGTGGGGCATAGATTCTGTCATGCTTTGGTTTAATTGACTAAATTTGTAGCATTTTTACTGAGGATAGCAGATGCTGGAGACAGCTTGTACCTAAGCAAGATGCAAGTACTGAGTACACTACAGAAGACTTCTTTGTATGATTTAGTTTAGCTGGGGAGTTCTTATTATGTAGTTTTGAAGGTGAACACTATTGTAGGGGAAAACTGGCTGCCTTCATGGAAGTTGGGGACTAGCCAGATAGGTGCTGTCTGTGAGGAGTGCAGGCACCACAGACTGCAGTGGGTGAATCAGGTGTACTTGTGGTCAGTGCTAAACTGCACAGGGAGTGACATAAATGGACATGTAGTGAGGCCTTGTGTGGGTCTTCCACTTGCATGCTGTTAATATTTAGCATGTTTGGGATTTGTTGGATTTTTTTTTTTTTCTTTGTGGTTTTGGTTCTTGTTTGTTTTTATGGGGGGAGGATGCTGGATGACAGCTGTAGACCAGGAGGATCTGTCTGTTGGGGAGGGCATCAAAACTAACTTTTTGCAGTGCTTGAATATCATTGCCAAATGAGATTTTACAGGCCCTGTTTCTTTCCACACTTATCTTGGGAGTTTTAAATCTGGATGGACAGAGATGTTATGAGGATGGGTGTCTGGGGTTCCTGGACTGGTGGTCCCACATATGGACCTTTAGATCCCCTTTTTACTTCATTGTTAGCATTTCATTGGTAAGGCTCCCCAGGTTTCATCTTTGTTTTGCTTTCAAAGGAAAAGGTCAAGACATTTGAGAATGGTGTTAGTCTCTATGAATGAGAGCAGTATTCTTCAGTTCACGAAGACTTCTGTAAGGGTGAAAGGACCTCTGCTTTTTTTTCCTATAATCAACAAGGATTGAACACTGAAACAATCCTCTGCTTCAGAAAGATGTAGTTTTAATTCTGGTAGTTTTGAGGGAGGAAAAAAAAAGGGGGGAGTTTTGAAAGCAGTTTGTTATAATAAAGAGGAAAGTCCCTGCTTTCTTTGTAAGGGCTTACCATACCTTCCTAATTCAAAATAGTGACATTTCATGCTGTGTTTATAGTTCACAATGAGTAGAACAATGTTGTAGTAATAATTGTATGAAGTAAAGTTAAGAACTGATTTTTTAAAATCCTGTTATTGGAGGTGTTTAGTTGCAGGGTTTTTGAAATTAATAACGAGCAGACCAGAAAAATGAATAAGACGCTTGAGAAATGCTAAAGAGCATTGGCATTGAGGTGTTATTATTTTGAAGGGGGGGGGGGGGGGGGGGGTGCAGGTGCAGGCAAGCACTGTTCTTGGTAGATATGTTTTTGGTTTTAACGACTAGAAGGCACCAGTGCAGGTAAATTCTATTCGTATTAGAGAGAATTTGGCATTGCAAAAACTTGCCAAAGTCTTGGAGACTTGGCTCAGGCAGAGCTTGCTGTTGCTATGCAATCCTGGAGCCCTCTATATGAGGTGGATTGATGCTGCTGCTCGTGTTTCCTTTGCTGTCCCAACGGTCAGAAGCTTATCTGTCACCTTATTTTTTTGAGAGCCGATGCCTAACGTACTTCAGAGCAGTAAACTGTCTGGATGATGCTATGTTTTCCTGACTTTTTTTTTTAAATAGGGAATGAAGTTGTAATGAAGCATGGGAATGCATGTGTGTTTTCTAACTGCAGTCTGACAAGGATGCTTTTTTTATTTCAGGGCAAATGACCCAGCTTTGTGAGCTGATCAATAAAAGCGGAGAACTGCTAGCAAAAAACCTCTCCCATCTGGATACAGTGCTTGGTGCCCTGGATGTGCAGGAACACTCGTTAGGAGTTCTTGCTGTCCTGTAAGTGTGGCTTTCCTTTAATTAAGTGTTCTAGCATCAAAATTTCAATCTACGTGCTGAATTGCCAACCAGACACAAGTATCTTCAGTCTGCTGTAGAATAGTGCTTAGTTTCCTTTGGTGACATGCCTTTTATTAGAGGAAATGTTAAAGCAAATTTGTGCTTTCAATTGAAAAAAATCTGGAGCCTGTAAAATATCATTACTGCCAAATGGTGATGTTGGAGGTTTCTTTTTCTTAAGGCTGTATCCAGTTGTCTTGTTTATGTCTGTATGAGTGTTTTTACCTACCAGTTCAGCAAAAACTTAATTGGCAGGACATCAGTGAGACAAACTGTAAGCATGAAGCCATGTGCAGTGTTCTCATTGCACTCAGATAATCACAACCCGTAATAGAAGCAGTATGCAGCCTACAGCCTGTAGGGTACTGAGGAGCCAGCAGGGATGGAGAGAAACTGAAAATGAAGGAGCTCTTAGCAAGACATACAAGTCTAATCATTTAATAGTTGAAAAATCTGTGACGCATTCAAGCAGATGTCTGAAGAAGTTTAGTGGTTTAGTAAAAAATTTCACTGTTAGCAATTTATTGTGATTGTAATTGTAGCAGATAAAGTGATCTTTGTTGGCCATAGTTAGTTCCAAACTAGTCTTTCACTAGATTCATAGGAGGACTATGCACTAAAAGTGTACTTCCAAGTGCTGTGCAGCTCCTGGAGAAATCATATGCCATTTGTCATGACCACTTTGGCACGTCTTGCAGGCAGCTACCTGTATCTGTATCTGCAGAGACTGATGAAGATAAAACTTTTTTTTTTCTTTAATTAATCTCTAAATGTTGTGTGTTAAACTTTTTTTGGGGTCTTGTTTTAGGTTTGTGAAGTTTTCTATGCCCAGCATCCCCGACTTCGAAACATTATTCTCACAGGTGCAGCTCTTCATCAGTACTTGTAATGGAGAACACATTAGATATGCAACAGACACTTGTAAGTTAATTCAGCACTTTATAGAAAAATGTATATATTGATGTAGTTTGGTATTGATTTTCTTTTTTTACTGAATTTGTTTGTTTGTTTGTTTTCTGCTTAGTTGCTGGCCTGTGCCACCAGTTAACAAATGCCCTTGTGGAGAGAAAACAGGTGAGCAAGTGTCATCTAGTACAAATAAGGAGCCTACAAAGTCAGGCTCTTAAGAGGGACGTTACTTGCTTCATAAAGATTTACTGCGAACTTTATGCAAAGTATTTTTGTGTGGCTCCTTATGTATGTTAAGTCTACTGAGCAGTAATGAGGCTAAAGGAAGATTTTAAAACCTCTGTAAGGAAAATAGACATCAAAATTTTTGGGAGGAGTTAGCTAAAAACATGCTCTCACACACAAACCAGGAAATCAGGTGTACCAGGTATGTTATTCAGGTGCGGTGTGTGTGTGAGGAGGGGAGAGCTGCAAAAACTAGTAGAGCCAGTGAGTCAGAGAGAGATTTCTGTGTTATTCTCACCAGTCTAACACAGTGTGCTTAATGAAATGCCTTAAAATGTAGGGGGTGTTTGTTTTTAGGGATAAGATACTGAAAAATGCCTTGGAAAAGTAAGTTAAATCTAGCTTGAAATAAGAAATCAAATCTGGACTAAGGGAAGTGAAGCAGGAGCTTTACCTTTATTTGCTAGGAATTTAGATGTAATCATGGAGTCAAGAAAAGGTTTACTCAATACAGTTTACTGTTTTCCTGGTGAACTTGTCTTTGTGGAGTAGAACTAGTGACTTTGTTTAGTTTATCAGGAGAATGTATATACCACAGGATAATTTTATTTTCTGAGTGACTGCAGTATCCTACAAAAAGGGAACCACAAGTTAATTATTACTTAATGGAACCTGTCAATTAGTGTTATTTTTCATTTGTAAGTGTCAACATAAGATCCAATGTGCTGCCATCTATGAGAAATTATCTGAAAGAGATGTAATTTCTGACAGCCCCTGCGAGGAATTAGCATTCTCAGACAAGCCATAGACAAGATGCAGATGAACACAAACCAGCTGACCTCAATACATGCAGATCTCTGCCAGGTAAGGAGAGCACAGGGCTTTATTCTGAGAGTGAAAGTCTGTAGGTTACCTATAGCTGTTTGAGAAATGCACGTTTACATATTGCAATGTAAAGAAAGCTTTTAATCGTGGCTTTGGGTTTTTTTATTTTGTTTTTTTTAATTCTTTTCCAGTAGTCAGTAATATGGCATACTGAAATAAAACTCCCTTCTCTTCCTACTAAACGTTCAGCACATGTCTCCAGATCTTTGGTTTTGTTCATGACTTCTGAAAACCCTTCTCTCTGGGCTGGAAGTCATGCACAGCTTCTCTTAGACAGTGTAAGTGTGCAGGCCAAATACTGTTTGCTTGAGTTTGACAAAAGGCATGCTTGTCTCCATGTCTTTGGCCTGGATTTGCACTTCTGTCTCATTCTTGGCTCCTGGGACTTAGAGTTGGATGAGAATGTTTAGTGCAATATTGAGTGCTGCCAGCACGGTAGTCTGAAAGGCCTGGAGTTTCAGGCTGCTGTATTGGTTAGCCTAATTTCTTTAGGATTTAAATGATTTATAAAAGTTCACAATCTGTGTTTTTTCCAAATACCACAATACAATGTATTATCTGTGTTATGCCTCTACTGTGACATATGCTGTTTTTTAACTTTCAGAGGAGTGAGGTATATTAAATACTACTAAATGAATTGTATTTCAATGTCATTTTCATGGATTCATCTGAAATAGGTAATTTATAAAAACTTGATTTGTTTTCTTGTAGCTCTGTTTGTTAGCAAAATGCTTTAAACCTGCCCTCCCATATCTAGATGTGGACATGATGGATATTTGTAAAGAAAATGGGGCATATGATGCAAAGCACTTTTTATGTTATTACTACTATGGTGGGATGATATACACTGGGCTAAAGAACTTTGAAAGAGCACTCTACTTCTATGAACAGGTAACTTTAATTAAAACTGATCAGTCTGAATTGTGGTGAATTGAAAAGCAAAAGTGGGATGTGTGATACCACTGAGATAATGAGTCATCTTTGAATTGCCACGAAGGACAAATAGAAAGCTGTGTACCCAGTGTTAAGTACAAGCAGTCTGATTATTTTCGTTCTTAACCTTTAGGATGCAGTTCTATTAATAGATCTGTGCTTCTGTTCATCATTCACACTGGTTTTGCTTTTGTGTGTGTGTGCATTATAACTGTGTATAAAAACTGACTGTGGTTCATTTTCACTTATCAGCTGTATCATGAAGAGTAGAGACTAAATGATATTCTTGGTGTACAGAGTGAAGTAACAAACTGAATTTAGAAGTGTTATCTTCTTAGAAAGTCCCAGCCAAGCAACTAATGCCCCATAAAGCTATGCAACTCAAAGGTTGATGTTAAATTTATCTCACTATAAATATTTTCAAGTGCTCACTTATTACTGCTCACATAGAAACAGGCTGGTGCTCAGAACTGTGTATTTTCAAAGAGCACTGTGGCGTTGCTTCTGACCTGTGCCAATTTTTTGATGGAAGTTACATTTCATGCTTATTATAATAATGACTGCTTTACTTTCTTCTATGAAAGAAGAGAGAATGACAAAATTCAGAAAACTCAGTGAAGAAAAACTTTTGTCAAATGTGCAAAATAAACTGGTACAGCATTTTTCTGTAAGCAAGGGTGAGCTGTTGAGTAGCAGTATTGGGGTGAAGTAAAATCCCTTCTTGCTGTTCTGCAAGCCTCTTCCATCATGGTTAAATAAGAGGCTGCATAATATACTATCTCTATGGAATCTTTCTAAGGATGTGTGTAAATTCAGCTCTCACAGGAACTGTGTAATCATTCCTTGTAACAAGTAGCCACTGGTGATTTACAGTACAACTTTAGATACGTATCAAAGAGATTTTGCTTTGATCTTAACAGGGTTTTTAAAGTTAGGTATTACTGTAATATATGATGTTTTGAGTAGTTCATATAGAACTTGCTTTTTTTTTTAGGATGTTTTTAGATAATTACCTTTGATAGAAGTTAAGCTGCAATGCTCAAAAGTAAATCTAATATGTCACTGCATCCTTTGTGCATACAGTTTTAAACTGAGATGTTTTTAATGTAGCTATTGCAGTTTAACAATGCAAATATTAAACTTTTTCTTTTTCTCTTGCTTAGGCAATAACTACTCCAGCCATGGCAGTTAGTCATATTATGTTGGAATCATATAAAAAGTATATTCTAGTTTCTTTGATACTACTTGGCAAAGTTCAACAGCTACCAAAATATACTTCCCAGATAGTTGGTAGGTTCATTAAGGTAAGTCTTGCAAAAGCAGTTAAATCACAGAACAATGCATGTGGATAATAAAAATTGTATTGCAGGCATTTTTCTACCCTCATTTGATGATACTGTTCAGTGTTGCACATTCTTGTTTTTCTAGTCTACTGTGGCTTTTATATTAAGATTATAAGTGGTATTGTTCATATTGGAAATAAGGATCTTTATATTATTTTTTGTAAAAAAAAAAAAAAAAAAAAAAAAAGAGGTCTCTTGTTGAATAGGACTCGTAATTACCAGTATTCTCTTCGCTGGTAACCTTTAACTTTAGAACTCAAACGAGTTTCACTTGGCATTCAGTATGCAATTCAGTATGAATATATGATGGTGTTGTCCATGCTGTGATTCACTGGGATCAGAGCTGACAGTGTCTTAGAGATTAGAGCAGATATTACAAATAAATTGTGAATGCTGTGCTACTGAATTTATACTCAGCTTTCTTCATCTGATAGTCAACCAAAGGCTCTTTTCCTGCTTTTTTTATTCTTAAGGTTGTCATATGCTGGTCCTTGAACAGTGCTTATTAGGTCTTACGTTGCTTTAATACAGATTGACTGGACAAGGATCTGTTGTTTCCCTACAGACCTGCATGGGCATCACCTATATTTTGAGAGGCACCTAAGCTACTTTAATTTCTTTTTTCTTGCATGGCTTCTTATGTTGAAGTAGTGACTTGAATTTGTAAGGCTGGTTGAGCACCATGTTCTTTAAGAAGAGTTTTTTTTTTTCTAATTGCAGCCCCTTAGCAATGCTTACCATGAATTAGCACAAGTTTATTCTACCAATAAACCCTCGGAGCTTCGAAATCTGGTGAACAAACACAGTGAAACATTCACAAGGGATAACAATATGGGGCTGGTTAAGCAATGCTTGTCATCTCTCTACAAAAAGAATATTCAGAGGCTAACCAAGGTAAGATGTGTAGGTTGAAATTTATTCACATAAGTGCAAAATGGTCATATAGTCGTGTCACAGTGAAACAACTGAAACGCATTCATGTGTGTGAAGTACCATTATGAGACTTTAAGATGCTGTAGGTAGAAAACCAATTCAATTAGCTGCTTGAACATTAGTGAAAAGGCGGTTCAATAAGCATCTATCAGAGGGGTTTGTGTACAGCCATAGATGGTGGGTATCCAGCTATATATCTGCTTACCTCCTTCCTTTTTGCACAGCAATTTCCGAACCTCACTGTCTGTGGCAATACTCTGATCTAAGTCAGCGGTTTTGCTACTGGGAATGAGAGAGCTTAGCCCATGGTCATTTAATACATAATCAAAAAAGTCATGAATACTAATAACCCATAATCTCCGTCTTTGTTAAAAAATAGGAAACCTGAACTTCATAGGTTACTTCGTTAGACGAGAATGAGTGAATAGCATGGATTTTGGAAGTGTCAGGTAAAAGAAGTGCAGAAGCAATGTAGTGATCTGGTCCTTAGCTGAATAGATGATTATTCCTTATGAGGGATCAGGGGAAGCTCTCTTTCTTAAGTTCAAACAATATTTGCTGCAGTAGAAGTGATTTTGGAAGTAGTGCAATATATGCAATTCTTGATGGAAATTCAAGGGGTAGACAGTTGCCTTATTCAGGTTTGAATGTGGGGTAAGAGGTTGGACATGGTCACAACTCTAAAGGGACAGAAAGAGATTGCAGAAATGAAGTAATGACTCCACGAGTTTGGCCTGCATTCATGCACAGTATAACAAACTGGAATCTTTGGAGTAAGAACTGACACTGCTGTCATGGTGCTTTTGTAAGTAACAGCTATGCCTTCTGCTTGTTTCATCCCATCCAACTTCAAAAATAAGACTGTAGGCCATGAAGGATTGGCAAGAGAAGTTCTTAGTGTTCTAATTTCAGTGGCTTGGTGTTTTCTTAATTTCAGACATTTTTAACATTGTCATTACAAGACATGGCAAGTCGAGTTCAGTTGTCAGGGCCCCAAGAAGCAGAAAAGTACGTCCTCCACATGGTAAGACTTGCAACTTAACTAAATTGTCCTAACTTAAATACTGATCCAGTGTAAGACTGTCTCATTTGGCAGTGTGTGTTTGATTGGCAGAATGGCTCCGTTTCATGTTGAGTGAAATCCCGCAAGGAGTTGTAGATACCTGAAATTCTGTTCTTGGTGTTACTTTATTTCAAACTCTTTCATTTCAGATAGAAGATGGTGAAATCTTTGCAAGTATTAATCAGAAGGATGGTATGGTCTGTTTCCACGATAATCCTGAGAAGTATAACAATCCAGCTATGCTTCATAACATTGATCAGGAGGTAAATCTGTAAGATTTTTAATGCTTCTGGAATTCCTACTGAATAACTACTGTTATTTTTAATAACTAATTCCTACTGAATAATTTGAAATCAGATGCTGGGAGAAGTCAGAATAGGTAACTTACACACGTGGGATCTTTGTGATGGCAAATGTTATTAGCTCTCCATAGCACAGCCATGAAGTATCTTGAAGATCTTTTACAAACTGGACAAAGCAATCAGCTTAGTATGCTCTGTTGTTGTTTCTTTATTTTTTAAGATGCTGAAATGTATAGAGCTTGATGAACGACTGAAAGCCATGGATCAAGAGATCACTGTGAACCCTCAGTTTGTGCAGAAGGTAATTGATCTAACATTTTGTCAGAATATTTAAGAAATTGAGTGTAGTGAGTACATTGTACTGAATGTTTGCGTTCCCAGTGCTAGTAATAATACATCAGTGTAATGTGCATAAACATTGTGCTTTCAAATAAAAAGGAAGTGCATGTTATTTCATATCCACTTAATTTCCATACCTGTTATCTTCAAAGAAAAGTCTGTCTCAAAGGTAATTCTTCAGACCTGTTTTTGAAGAAATAACTCTTTATCTTTCAGAGTATGGGCTCTCAAGAAGATGACTCAGGGACCAAACCATCCAGTTATTCCTGAAATTAATGTTGCTCACTACTCCGCTTTCAAGTAAAAGCTTAAGAGAATCACGCCTGGAATGGGGCATTGAGGAGTTCCATGAAGAGAGCAGAGAGAACTGAGCTTTGCTTTTCACCTGGACATTGAGAAAATAAAAGAACACCCTCTCAGTACTGTATAATTTCAGAAATATTCTCCGCAAAGAAAAAGGAAATCTCAAAAGAAACTTAAAAGTCTGTTGTGGATTTATTTATCTTCAGATTAACATCGTTAATGCATTAAATAATCTACCTTTTGTTTTAAAGGTTTTGAATGTTGCTGTGTTTCTGTAGCAGTCCTTTTTCCTCCTCTGCAGGAAAAAAAAAAAGTGTTATTCAGGGAAGAATGCGAACTAGAATTGGTTCATTTACAGGACAATTACTGGTTCATTTTGTATTTAAATTTGGCTCGAAGTGCAGATATGTGTATGGTGGGGGGGAGAGAGGTGGAGCTTAAGTAAAATTCTCTACATCATAATTTGCATATACTTAGTGTAGTTGGCTGCTGTCTCAAATGATGAAATAAGAATCATGTTCCTTCTCGAAAGGTATTAACAAGTCCTTGATAGGTGTCTGTTGAAAAGCAAAAGTTGCTTTAGGGAAACCATACATGAGAGCTGTTTTGATTTTAAACTTCTAGTACGAAATACTTCCTAATAATGTTTGCTCTTGGATCAAATTTACTAGGCCTAAACAAGGATAGTTGGAAGGCCTGGGTGTTGTGGAGGATGCTGGATATCAAGTTGTTCACGCTGAAAGAAGTTTAAATTTTTGTTCCTATACAATCAGCATGAAGGTATTCAACACACTACTGTTTTTCTGTGGTGGAAATCAGTTCTAAGTGAAGGCCGTGCTATAGATCCTTTGTTTCTAAAAATGATTCTTCTTGATGGAATTCTATACAACTCATAAAAAATGATTTTATTTGGAACTAACTTGCTGGAATGACATCTAGTTATTAATTCACTATTTCAAACAAAAAGATTTTTGTTGGATTCTTTAAGGGTTTCACTTCTTAAATCAATGGGATTTTTATTTTTCTGTAGCTCTCGCGTATCTGAAGATTCTGACTGTTCAAACACCTTTGAGATACTTCACGTCAGTGCAAATCTCCTACTATCAGGCATACATAAACCTGTCATCAAAGCAGAATGTGTGAAGCTCAGCATCTACTGCTTCCTGCTTAAACATCTGAATAGGAGCTGCTTGCTACTGCTAACCTGCCAGTTTTTGTCAGGTGTCAGTGGGAGCAAAGCATTTCTGGCTCTTGCCATGTTAAACTTGTCGGTATTGAGGTCACCCGTGGTTTGAAAATAACCCATTTGTGCTTCCAGTGCAGATACAGAACTGTTGGGGTTTTCATGTAAAACTGGTCTCTTAATTCTAGCAGAGCCTCTGTGGCAGTGGTACGCTTTCTAGAAGACGACTGTGTTCTCTGGGTGGCAAATGAAGTTTTTAAAAGAATAAAATAGCAATTTAGTAGTGAACACAGCATAAGTCCATAGCGTTAGTTGTTCACCATCGAGAATTTGTGCTTCCTATCACTGACTTCCATATTTAAAGGCAAATTTTACACCTAAACTTGCCTTACTGGTCTTGTAATTAAATATATTTATGATTTTATTTTATTTTTTCCCTAGTTAATCCTGCAGTGATTTCAGTGCTGAAAATGCTTATGCAACTTTTTGCTCTGGTACTGTAGAAGTGTTAAAAGCTGATGAGCTGTGCTGTGGGCTCAGGCACAAAGCTGGGTTATGGAAATGTTTACAATTGTGTGCAGTAGAGTACTGCAAATGACTAATCCCAAACTGCCATGTAAACAAAAGTGGTGATGGCTCACATTTCATTGCCAAAGGTTCACCTGCCAGGAGAAGAATGTATGCAGAATGCTTTCATGAAGCCTGAGAAGAACCAGAAATGTTTTCTCTGCAGTGGCCGAGCTTTTGTATTGCTGGTTCCTATTAATAAGCGTGGACATTCTGGTGGATGGCTTTATATCTGTGGAATTACAAGCAGATTAGTAGATGCACCTGGCAAATAGCAGCTGTGTTTCCTTTGTTTCTTTTCATAATGTAGATAAAATAAAGCGATACTGCACATCAAAAGGGATGGTAGACAGATCTATGTAGTATTTTCAAATGATATATTACACTATTTTTCTTAATCTGTTTTTTAAGGAGGCATGTTCTTAGTTGCTGTTGGAAAATTTGAAGTCAGGTCCCACCTGTAGGAAGTATTCACCAAAAGTGCTTTGGGAAAGGGCTTTTTAAGTAATGGTTTGATTAAATGCAGAAGGTCTAGCATCTGCATGTCTTGAGATACTGTTGAAATTTAGCCAGATTTTTAATGAAGAAGCTCCTTCAAGTCTTGGAGCTAATTGCATGGGCTGTGGTGAGCTGAGACGCTTTGAGAACACTTGAGCTTTCTGGTTTTAATTTGTATTTATTGCAAGGAAGGACTCTTGATCAAATGTAAGAACACTGTGTGCTATGCTTCTTTGTGCTTCAGACTCTCAGAAGGCCTGTGGCTAGTTCTTCCCATTGTGCATGGCCAGAAGATGTGCTCACAAAAACCTGAGTACATATTTTGATATCTAACTCATAGTTTCATGCATCACAATTTGCAGAGAAAGTGCAGCTCTGAAGGGAGCCGTAGACTTGCAACTACAGTTCTCAGCCACAGGAGGGGGGTCCAGTTCAGTCATGCTTAGCTGGTAACAAAATGATGTGGAAGTTTTTTTTCTTTGTTTTTAAAGAAGAAAGGCTAGAATCTGCATACAAGCACCCCTTCTGTTTCTGTTTCACATGGGAGCCCTAGTTACTGACCTTTGCTAACACACCTGTAGTGCTGCCATCGCACCACGTGCTTCTGCATAACTCCAGTTGTCTCCTTCTAGGCAACTTCCCACCTCTACTAGACAGTACAACTGCAACCCATTGTGTGTGTTGTCATAGGTGATCTGTGTAACTTAGGAAATGTTTTCTGCATGGCCACACCAGCTGAGGAGGTTAGTCCTGAGAAGTTGTTTAAATGTACTATTGGAAAATAAAGATAACAAATGAGTCATTCTTAGTTTGTCTTAAATGGTTGGCCTGAAAGAATGAGATAGTAGGGCTTTTATATTTGCATTTTTCTCTATATTTTGTTTTTTTTGGGGGGGGGAGGGTCTTTTGTTCATGATTGTGGCTGGCAGCAGGAGGCTGCTAGGTGTCCATGTCCAGCACTGCCCTGTGCTCAGGACCTGATCTGGTGGTTTCTCAGAGCTCTCACCAAGTAGAACAAGCAGTTCCACTTCTCTGCCTGCAGTCTGCCTTCGCGGAAAGTGCTGCTACGGGCTTTTGGCCAGCACCAGCTCTGGGATCAGGTGGATTTGGATCAGACCATTGCTGCACGTGGGGGTTTTTGTGCTCAGAGCTGATCTTCATGTTGCGAGCACCAGCTGACCAGCTGAGTATCGTTTCATTCAGCAGAAGGCCAAGTCTGCTGTGCTGCATTGTTAGCAGCACTGGCTGCTGTCCCTCGGGCTTTAATTGCCCTGCACAGAATGACCTATGTTGTAATGCAGGGGCCTTCAGGACTTGAAGCTTAGAGCTCAACCCCCGTGTAAAAAGGTTGGCGGATAAGTCCAGCAGTTGCTCATTTTGAGGCTGGAAAGCACCAAGAATTCCAGGCTGAGGCTCTGCTCTGTCCTTTTCCAGACCTTGAGCCCGTGCTGGAGCTGCTCCACAGAACACGGCGTTACTTTTAACACAGGTGAGGTGCCTACTCCCTTTCTCGGATGTGGAGGTCCCCGTGCACGCTTCTAGCTGCCGATAAAGGCGGACGCACCTCAGCCCCATATTTCCCAAGCTTTCCGTCATCAGAAGGCGGCGCTGACGGAATGAAGGCTCCGCCCCTCAGCTCCGGGCTGCTCGCACTGCGCAGGCGCACGGCCGCCCCTTCCCGCCTTCCCTGTGGTTGCGGTCACGTGACCGCGCCGCGGGCCGTACCACTTGGCGGGGGACTGGGGGGGGAGGGAGCAGCACCGCTCTTCCCGCAGCGCCCCGCCGAGAGCTCAGACGGCGGCCAAAGGCCGGGCCCTGAAGGTCGAACGTTAGAGTCTGCTGTGTTCGGCCAGACGACAGTTTGGAGTGCGGCGAGGGAAGGAAGGAGGGTCGGCAGGAGCTTCTCGTGTCACCCCCCTGCGCTCCGAGCAGTGGCTGCGCCCAGCCCCGTGACAGGGCGGCAGCGGGCCGCGGTCATTGCCGTTCCGGCGGGGGGGAGGAGGGCACCGAGAGCCTCGTTGTTGGCCCGCCCGCGTCCGGCCCGCAGCTGCGTCCTCGTCCCGACCTCTCTCTATCCTCGTCCCGCTCCTCGCCGCTCCTTGGCGGCGGTTGGGCGGCGGGGAGCTGCCCGCCCTCCTCCTTAGCCGCCCCCCTCGGCCCGGTGGGATGGTACGGCCCGGCGGTCAGCGTGTGTCAGCTGCCCGCAGCCACGGGACGGGCCGGGGCGGGGAGCCCGGAGCCGCGGGGAGCGGGAAGGGGAGCGGAGCCGGGGGTGAGCGAGGGCTGGGCTGGGACTGGGCCGCGGCTGAGGGAACCGGGCACCGAGAGGGGCCGGGCCCGGCCGGGTGGCAGCCGGGGTGCCGGGGTGGGCAGGCAGCGCCTGTGGGCCTGCGGCGTTAGGATGGGGGGGGGGGGGGGTCGGCTGTAGGCTGGAAGAGGGGAGGTTCAGGTTAGGTGCGAGGGCGGGGAGGCGCTGGCGCTGCTCCCAGAGCGCTGGGTGCCCATCCCTGGAGGTGCCCGAGGTCGTGGGTGGGCCCTGGGCAGCCTGAGCTGGGAGAGGAGCCAGCCCGTGGCAGGGGTGGGGCTGGATGAGCTCTGAGGTCCCTTCTCACCCCGGCCGTTCCGTCAGTTTGGCCAAGGCAAACTTGTGTGGGGGTCTTTAAGGATGGCTGAGCACAGAAGCGTTGGTCCTGCCCGGTCCCATCCCAGCGAAGTCTGCGGTGTCTAAATGCTGGGTGATTGTCTTGCTCTGGGCCTGTCCTGTTAAGGCCTGAGGCGTGAGCACACCCAGGGTGGAATCGCGTTGGACGCTCTGGCGGAGCAGCTCTTGGAAGGACAGAGATCAGCGTTCGCACCCAGCAGGCCCAGGGGCTGTTCTAGCAGCTGTTCTTGTCACCATTTGTATTTTTATATATATATTTTTTATCACTCATCTGTAGGAGGCCCTGACGGATGTGCTGAGCTCTCGCTATGAATGCTATTGTTGCCCTCTGCCATTTTTGTGAGCTCCACGGTCCCCGCACCCTCTTTTGCACTGAGGTTCTACATTCACCGCTCCCTCAAGGTGCAGGCAGCGGGGATATCTCTGGGCAGAATGAGCAAGCAGAAGAGGAGGAAGGAGGCATCCAGATGAGCAGCAGGATCCGCTCACACAGCCCAGCTGAAGGTGCCAGTGCTGACTCCAGCAGTCCAGGGCCAAAGAAGTCAGACATGTGTGAGGCAAGTGTGAATATCTGAACACAGAGCCTCGGTGTTTCTTTGCTTTGCTAAAGGGCTCTTGGGTTCTCTGATTCAAATTGCTTTGTTTAGGAGGAAGGAAAAACACACGTGAGCTACTCTTATACTTTCATGTAACTGACGGTACTAAAAAAGTCCTTACAAACTGCAGTGACCTGTGACAGAAATTGAAGGAACTGTTATTAAGCAAATAGACTTTGGCGAGATTCTTTGTTGAGATCTTTTTAAGCCTTCTGTGTGTGATTCTCATGTGCCTGATAAATGCTTCCCTCAGACTTCAGGGGTTTTTGCTTCATTAGACCAGGTCCTAACATTGATGATTAAGAGTAATCTTAATTAAGTGTCAAACAGGGATCAGCAAGAAAAAAAAGTATACCCTTAAAGCTATTAAAACGGAAGAGAAAATCTATGTTCTCAGTTGTTCTTTTGTGTGGCTACTGTTAGCACTTGATCTGAGCTACTTGTTATTTACTTTCTTTTAGGTTATGGCCAGTGCTTTTGTTGGCCGGTTGGTTTCACAGGTGCTGTTAACTGACTTGTACTGCTTGCAGAGCCATTGCCATCAAATTCACAATCAAATTCAGGAGTGGAAAACTGGCATAGAAAATACGTTGCACAGAGTGCAATTTGAGGATCTGAGTTCGAGTGCTGATCTTGACTCCAATTGCTTGTGTTCGGAATACTTGAGCTTATATTTGTACGTGTAAATAATGCTACCCTGTGTTTTGAAGGGAAAATGCAGAGGCAGTTGGAAACCTTAGACATCTGCATGTTCATTTATGCTTGGATTTGCTTTTCTGTCTTCAGGGTTGCCGCTCTCTTGCAGGAGGACATCCTGGATTTGTCAGCCATGACAAGGAGACCTCGATCAAGTATGTCAGTCACCAGCACCCCAACCATCCCCAGCTGTTCAGCATTGTGCGCCAGGCCTGCGTTCGCAGTCTGAGTTGTGAGGTAACTCTCCAGGAGTACAGGAAGAAATCCTGTTTAGGGCCTTACACACCACTTCAAATCCAACATGCTGCTTTGCTGATCTTAGCTGCACTGTGCAGTCTGGAAGAAGGAGGGAATGGAGGTGGAAAGAAAGATGTAAAGTCTGTTTGTTCTGGGATTGGTGGGAATTTTTAAGGATGATCTTTGATAACCTTGGGGATGCTTTCCTCTTGATTTCTGAGATGTTAAAGTTCTCTTATTTTCACTCCTGTGCATTTATTGTTGGCTGTTTCTTATATGTGTGTTTTTAATATAAACTGATAAATGCTGGCATCTCTTGCTTTGTATTGAGAAATAATTGGCCTTTACAGACCACCAACATTCAGCATCTCATATAAGTGAAGGGAGAGCCTTACAGTCTGGTGTTTGTGTGCCAGGATCATCAATTTCTTGTGATTTCTCCACAATTTTGTAGCTGAATTGAGCTAAATCTGTAAAATAAAGTTAAATTGAAGGCTTTATTATGTTCCTAGAGGTCTGCTTGACCACAGGTTTTGGATAGCAGCCTTAAAAAAAAAAACCAAAAAACTTGTTTTATTCATCAGATGTCTGTTAAATAGCAGCAAGCTTTAGTTATACAGTTCATTATTTATCCAGCTGAGCTTATTTGGTCTGTACATCCCTTCCATTCAGGTCTGCCCAGGACGTGAAGGGCCTATATTTTTTGGAGATGAACAGCACGGTTTTGTGTTCAGCCACACCTTCTTCATCAAAGACAGCCTGGCCCGAGGTTTCCAGCGCTGGTACAGCATCATCACTATCATGATGGACCGGATTTACCTCATCAACTCATGGCCTTTCTTGTTGGGAAAAATCAGAGGCATCATCGATGAGCTTCAGGGCAAAGCACTTAAGGTGGGTCAGCAAATGAGTCCTTTTGGCTTAGCATTAATACAGCATTGTGGTAGTTTTTTGCATCTTAACGCAAAAGCTGCTCTCACTCACTGCAGTCAGGTTAGTCTTTAAGGTTGACACAAGGAATAAAAGGACTGTGTGTATCTGGGTGTGTAGTAGAGAGGGGACAGGCCACCTTGATCCTTTTAAGCCATCTGTGATGCTTTTCAGACTCCAAACTGCCACATGATAGCTCTGTTAGAATTTAAGTACGCAAAGTAGTGAAGGGCAGTGTTTTGGGAGCGGATGTGTTACTCAGTGATAATGTTAATCAACCAAAGAATGAAGTGGTTTTTTCCTTCCCTCATTATTTGCAGCGTATTTGAATGACTGTGTTTGATGCGCCCCTTTCACTAGTGGGTGTTCCTTAGCCTTTTGGTGACTTTTCTGTCAGCACTTTATCAGACTGTCACACTGTCCTCCTCCTGTGCTGCAGGTGTTTGAAGCAGAGCAGTTTGGGTGCCCTCAGCGTGCCCAGCGGATGAACACAGCATTCACCCCCTTCCTGCACCAGCGCAACGGCAACGCAGCCCGCTCCTTAACATCACTGACCAACGATGAGAACCTGTGGGCATGTTTGCACACTTCCTTTGCTTGGTAATGCCACTTGTGTTTCCAGCTTCTAGGCCTCCTTCCCAAAGAAAAATATTGCCTTTTTTTTTGAAAGGGTGGAAATGGTTGGGTTGTTTCTCTTGATGCAGTAAGCTGGACTTTGCTAAGTAGTTTCTGAATTAGAGGAAGCTAAGCTCAGGAAGCCTCATGATGGCTTTAGGACAAAAATAGTTCTTGTTGCTGTGAAGTAAAGCTCCTTATGGAAAAACTGAAGTACAAGGAAAAGTAAGGAAAAATACAAGAAAAGACACTCCCACCCCTCAGTGTGTTTGCTCATCAGAATTCCCTGGAAAGATGCCACAGAGAGGGATGCGGTGCTGGCATGTGACTTGGATGGGGAATAAATGTCTTGCACGAGGTTGCAATTGCAAAATGGAAAGCCTTTCAGTGACTGAGTAACCATGGCTGTAAGATGCACTGGTAGCTAGGACAAAGGAGCACATAGGTGTGTCAGTAAAAAAAAAATTGGTTAATGATCAAATATTTTGTTACACAGATTTCTTTCTAAATGTTGTCACTTAGCAAGCAGGCTTACTGAATGCTTCCACTTGTTTTTCAATGTTTCCAGGCTTCTGAAAGCTTGTGGTAGCAGACTTACAGAAAAACTTCTGGAAGGAGCTCCAACTGAAGACACCCTTGTTCAGATGGAAAAACTTGCAGGTGAGGTCAGAGTTTCCAGAGCTGGAAGATCCTCTAAGAATGCTGTGACTGGTAAAACACCAAAATCTTTTGCCACATAGTAAGTGCAACTGTCTCTCTTGGACTTCACCTTAATGGTAGCCCTGCAGTAGCTGATGTGCTTTCCCATATGCCTGTGACTGCCAGGAATGTGAAATCAAGGCCTTTGGCATTGTAGGCTCTGCATGCATTTACATTGCTTATTGTTTGTGTAGGAACACTGCAAGAATTTGCAGTCAAAATATGGAGCTTTCTTCTTGCTCTTTTTTCCTATCAAATTTCTAAAATTTAAGAATCTTAAATTCTTCTCATATTTAATGATTTTATGACTCCATTTAAAAAAGAATCTGCTAAATCTCCCTAAAAGTGTGGCAGTGACCCTTAAAGCAAGTATAGAGGATGCCCAGCTGGTTGGGGGATGTGATGTTTTGTTCTGTAAAAGATGAACATTCCTTGTTGACCTTCCAGTGGTTATTTTATATCTGAGGTGCAAAACTTAGTTATACTTTAAGGCTATGACACTGTTGTTTTCAGTTACTGTATTCCAAATGCTTTCTCTCCACATATAGCCAAAAACAGTTATCTGTAGTTTGTGTAGGCACTTCTGAGGCAATTCCCAGTCCTAGATGGCAGCAATTTTAATTAGAACTGAGGTCGGTTTTGTCTGTTTGTTTGCTAGACCTCCAAGAAGAGTCAGAAGGCTGGGATGGGTCTGAGGAAGAAGAGAAGCCTTCTTCCCAGCCAGATGTTGCAGAAGGGCAGGAGCTCTCTAAATGCTCTCCTGAAACATCCCTGATGCCAGATTGCAACAGATGGAATGTAGCTCACAGAAGGTTGTCTGTCTTCCGCTCTCTCAGGCATATGAGACAGGTAAGAGAGGAACAGGTTTACTTTGATTCTGAATTCACAAGCTAATAACTTCTCATTCTGCCAGTACTGTATTTTGAAAAGGATAGATTTTTTTTTCCTGCAGTTTTCATTTGTTTCCTGTTCAAGGCAGTGCCTACATAGCTAGTAACAGTGTTAACTGCATTTCTGAGATTCTGGCTGTCTCTGAGGTCATGCTCTGCTTGTCCTGAGCCTCTTCCAGTCATCTGGGATCATGTGATTTCTCTCAAGTTCCGCACTTCTGTCCTTCCTGAAAGCAGTGTCAGTAAATGCAGAGGTTATGCAGCATGTTCAAAGCTAAGTATTGTTTGCTTACAACAAAAGTGTTTCAGGGAAAAAAAAAAAAAAAGTAAAAAAGGGAGCAACAGAACAAATGGTTCAGTCTGTGTGGATTTAGCCTGTCACCAGTGCTTCCAGTTACTCTGAGGGAGAAGACCCACCTAAGACCCACAGTTACTTTTACACCAGCTTGTGTCTTCCTTGATGTTCCTGAAAGTAGCTCCTATGTTTTTTATCTGCTTTATCTCATCTGCCACTTGTTCCCCTTTCTCCTAACGTGGAATGCTAGAAGCTATTAAACTACACCATATTGCAACTTCTAGCCACCTTTAGAGGCTTATCTAAGAAAATTGTTACATCTTTCATGCCTGAATCACTGTTATGAACACAACAGTGATCAGAGAAATGGGTGAAAGTTATCTCCTAAGAGAAGTCATTCAGTTCCATTCCAAACAAGCCTGTATTTATCTTGCCAACCGACTAAGTAGGCCAAGAAGCAGGCTGATTTGTGTAATCTTGCCAGAGAGCTGAAGGATTAGAGAGTGTAAAAATTGAACTGTTCTCTTACTGTGCTTAATACTGCCTCGGATCATTGGTTAGGCATGTTGGCAAGGTGGTACTTCGCTGCTGTTTATTCTTGAGATTGTAAGAGAGGGTAAAAATTACTTTGCACGAGTCTGACATCTTTAGCACCTGACAGAGAAATACTTAATCTTGGTACTAGGTTTTGAACTGTTGTCAGTACACACAGTTTGCTAAATGTTCACGTTCATTCCTGCTGTTTGATTCTAGACAGTTTCCTACGTGGCATGTTTTCTAACAGGGCAGTTTGGTTTCATTTCAGGTTCTTGGGGCATCAGCATTCCGCATGCTGGCTTGGCATGTTCTGATGGGGAACCAGGTCATCTGGAAAGCTCGAGACATGGATCTTGTCCAGTCTGCTTTTGATGTGCTACGGGTAGAGACCTTTTCCTGTTTTTTTTCTTGGCTGCTTGTTTTTACATATGTTTGAGTGGTCCAGCTTTCATAATAACCTGTCTCTAGTATGTAATCTTGTGGAAAATGTGTTCTAAATTACATGATTTTGAGGGAAGAAAAAAGTTCAACCTTTGGACTTTGTGGTTGTCCATAGATAGCAACTGTATAGTCTTTCTTTCAAGCTGAGTGAGATATTTCTGATCCCCCCTCTCCCTTCTGCTCAGCAGAATATTTACATCAGCAGTCCTCCAATTCTTGGCTGGCCTTGAAAGCTGGGTAAAAAACTGTGCTTTGCTGATTTATATCCAATGGTTCTCTCAGCAAGTTTCCTTCTTTCTTTAGACCATGCTGCCTGTTGGTTGTGTGCGGATCATCCCCTACAGTGACCAGTATGAAGAGGCATATCGGTGTAACTTCTTAGGGCTTAGCCCACATGTCCAAATCCCAGCCCACATATTGTCATCTGGTGAGAACTCTCCTTTCCATATCGTATTCTGTTAAGGGATGCTAATATTTTTCAATAAAGAATTATCAGACAGTCTAAAAATGCTGCATGAAATACAGTCTTTACCACTTCTCTTCCACATATCCCTGCCTGATCAGTTGTTGAAAGTGTGTCACCTATTGTAACCCCTAATAGCACCATAGCTGACAGTCCTGGTTCCTGCTGACCAAGTGTTGTAAGCTGACAGAACTGTGGGTTTTTTGGAGCAGAGTTTGCAGCTTTGTTTTAGAGTCTGGGCCATAGTAGGTAATGTTTTGGGCTTCTGTTGCTCTAGAGTTTGCAGTCCTCGTGGAAGTTCGCGCTGCTACCCGGTCTACTCTCTACCCAACTCTGCTTGAAGATGAGCAGTCCCTCAACAAGTATGAGTTTGTTGTCACCAGTGGCAGTCCTGTTGCAGCAGATCGAGGTGGGTGCTTTGGACACTGAAGAAACTTGTATCACTGAGAATAAAATAGGAATCCTGATTTTTAACCATTTTTTATGCTGTTCTAGTGCTGGCCTTTAAGGAATTCTGAGTAGAAAGCCAAATCACTGTAGGACAGGGGCTGAGAATTTACAGCTGTTTATGGTAGACCTAACCTAGTCTTTTTTATTTGTATTAGTCCTCAGAAATGGGGAAACAAATTCTGTAACATGGATTCAGTAGCAATTGTAGGGAAATTCTTTCGAAAACTATGACAAACACTTTTTATCCTGAAGTACTTGCTGGTTTATTTTGAGTGTCTCTAGTTTAATCTACTAAACGTGTAAGGACTGTGATGTTACTCATCATCCCCATACTCCACTTGATAGACTGATACATCTGATACAGAAGTGGCAGACCTTTCTTTACCTGCTTTGCTCAGTGACTTTGAGCACTTGCAAGTAGATGTGATTCTAGTCAGGTCCACCCATCTCATATTTTCTGGAAGTCCAAACCTGAATGCATTGGCATCACTGTCTATCTCAAAAGACACAGGCAGTGCTTAACTCTGTCCACTGAACATTCAGGTACGATGTAAAGCAAAGATTCACTCCCTCTCTAGAGTTCTTTCTGAGCTCCAGCAACTGCTGTAGATCCAATGTATATAATTGTAGCTTTCTATTTTCCATCTGATTAATGGCATGTCTAGGAGCTTCTGGACAAAAATTGTCCAGGACAGGCTGTTTTATCACAGCACCATGCTTACTAGGCAATAGAGAGCTGAGAAAATAGCCTCCTAGGGAATACTATAGATTGTCCAGGAAAGGAATGCCTCAGGTTGATTAGGTTTTTTTTAATGTATATTTTTATTTATATGTACGTATGTGTATAATAAACAGCATGAAGATTTTTCATAACTTTGCATATATAATGAGCTATTGATACAGCTCATTTTAACTTCATTTTAAAAGTGAGCCTTAAAAACAAGGGCCCCTGAACCTGTGTGCGTGTCCCAGGATCCTTTACAAAATTCAATGTTGCATCTTGGATCAGAGGTTTTTTTAGTAGAATGATCTTTTATACCCTCTAAAAAACATGTGAAATGAAGACAGGCCACGGAGGCCTGTTCTTTCACCTTCTAGAACAGATAGATTTCTTCCTGACTTGAGAAGGAATTTGGCTTGATTAGTTCAGAGATAATGTTCTGTGCTGAAACTGGCTGTGCTGTTATTAATACTTCAGCTTTCTGCATATAGAAAGAAACTGCATTGATGCACCAGGTCAAAGTACTGGTGAAAAACAAGTGCAAACCAGAACTGTTTAACAGACTAAGAGGTGGAACAAACTTGTATTCATCTGCAATTCCAGCAGGTACTCAGGATAAATGGGTTAGTCCTTGATATTACCAGTAAAGCTGTCAGTTACCACCTATAGATTACATATACTGTTTGTCACCATTTCCCTCCTTTCTGATCTTGCAGTTGGTCCTACAATCTTGAACAAGATCGAAGCTGCTCTGACCAACCAGAACCTTTCTGTAGATGTTGTGGATCAGTGCCTTGTTTGCCTGAAAGAGGAGTGGATGAAGTAAGTACTGCTGCTGCTGCAGTCAGAGGAGCAGCTTTGGCATGAATCCTGGAATGGTTACACCAGAGTACAGGGCAAACTTGTAGTCAGATAACTTCTACTTCAGTCTTGAGAGCAGTCAGCTTTACTAATGGGAGATGAGAGTGTCAGAATTCTACTTTGATCCTCTCTTCTTTGGCTTTCAGCAGTTCTTAACCTTTATGCTTCAGTTCTTGCATCTGGAGTTTACCTACGTGACGATACTTGTCGGCCTTGTACGCGTTATGAGGATTAAGAATGCAAGCATATAAGCCTGTCAGTGAACCCTGTGTTCCAGTGCAGATAACGTGCCAAATAGATGTCATGGTTGTGCCTCCGGGCAGCACGTTTCAAAGATGCAAGTAGTTGGAAAGGAAGACCAAACAGTCATGTGAAATAATTCACAGAATGTTATGATTTTGAGAAATTATCTGAAGGCCAGATGGGCACTGGATGTGCCTCCCAGGGAGATTCTCAGTTGTCAGAGCTAATTATTTTACTTTTAACAAGAATGAAAAAGAGTAGGATCGCATGTATTACTACTGAAAATGACTAATTCCCCATAACGTCCCTTTTTCTTGTGCCCTTCTTCCCCCACGTTCTTTGTTTAAAGCTGGGGAACAGTCTCCATGGAATACTGCTTGAGACATTTATTAGTGTGTAGTTGCAGTAGGTGCTGAGAGAAGTTACAGTTAGTGCTCATTGCCTGTTTGATGCATACCAGTCAATTGTAGTAGTGACAGGAGTTCCTCTTTCCTGCAGTAAAGTGAAGGTCCTCTTTAAATTCACCAAAGTGGACAGCAGACCCAAGGAAGATACCCAAAAACTGTTGAGCATTCTGGGAGCTGCAGAGGAGGACAATGTCAAACTTCTGAAGTTCTGGATGACCGGCCTGAGCAAGACTTACAAGTCCCACCTGATGTCAACAGTTCGCAGCCCGACATCCTCGGAGTCTCGGAACTAAAGGGTGCCCAACCTCACTTGCTGCCTTCAGATAATTGCAGGGAACCCCAAGTTACCACTGCTGAGCCTGCAGCATGTGCATTAGGAGGATAGTGAAACCTCATCACTATTCGAATGGTCCTCAAACTAACTTGAAGAGTCACTTGAGTCTTTTCTAATTGCTGTGAGACTGGACTAATAAGTGCTAATAAACACTGCTGCTGTCTGTCCTGAAACTCTAAATCTAGACCTGCACGCTCAAGACTAAAATACAGCAACACTCAAAGAATCAGCGTGAAGTAATTAAAATCCCGTGCTGTCATCCTAAAGCATTATGGTGCTTAATCAGTTTTAGATTTCATTGGCAAGACTCAGAGACCTGTGACAGCATCCAGAACTCCTGGAATGGATGTAGCTAACCTCTCTGAATCTCACGTACAGCTCCTAAATGTCTGAGAGACCAAGAACCAAAAAATAAGTGATGTCACAGGGTATGGATCACGTGTAAATTATTTAAAACCACTCAGATTTATGAAGAGACTATTTTCTGCTGTAGCAAAAGTCAGGAGTATCCTGTTGGAGTCACGTCACTCCGCTTCTATTTATTTATGTCTTGACTTGAGACAGTTTCAGCACTTGCTTTGGAAATCCTGTCTGGGAGGGAGAATTGTAACACAACAAGTCTCAAAATGCAGTCTGCTCGCCCCTCCAGAGGGTACAGTACCTTGTTTTGCCTGTGTTGCAAAACTTGCAAATAATGAAGATTACCTCTCCAGGGTAAGGTCTCTGGTGTGTTCTTTTGTCTTCAGAAATAGTTTTCTAGCTACCTAATTAAGTTAAGCAGATCCAACCTGTAGGTGCTCCCTTCTTATATAACTCTATAGTAGCCATTTTGAATGCTTAATAGTTCAAGACAATGTTGGTGCAGTTTTTATATGACCTAAACAGACATTCCTTAACTGCATTGTAAGGAATCACCATTTCTGTTGTGAAGTCATGGCGTTTTTGTCCTGGATCATTCTTGGGAAAACTTGACGTTACCACAGATGTTTGTATTGAGCTCGAGGCAGGTTTGACCCAGGTGACCCACTGCTCTCATTCGGGCAAGAATGGAGCTCAGAGCGGGTGTTCCAACTTGTAACCAGTTCTGTTCTGTATAAAATATGCAGGTTGCTTTTGTCTGGAACATCTGTAAAATGGAGACAGACATTAAATCTCATTAAGAGCTATTTTTGTAAAATGGACAAAGCCTGATTTTGTCTTGATTTAAGTGTGTGTTGGGGTTGGGGGAAGCAGAAGTTGATTCACAAGTTCCTGCACTTTGGCCTACATCTGATGTGCAGCATTTAACTGCCTCTTCACTTCTGTGTTTGTTAAAATGTGTGGAACAAGAGCTACTGCTACGTTAATTGAAAGTGCTTGGCTGGGCATAACAACAGGATATTCAAACGGCAAACAAAAAAAAATGCATTACCCTGCTAATCAAAAGTTATTTAATTTCAGGGTTCTGAGAAGGGCATTTTCCCATTGTCAATAAGGAAATGAGGGTGAAAAGGTATGCAAGCTTTACCCACAGGAAAGGAAACTTTGAGTAATAAATGAGATAAAGTCCTCTATCAGTGGACTGATAGTGAAACAAAAATGGCAGCAGCAGGTGGAAAAGCATGGACTGCTGAGTCAGGATCTGGAGAACAAGGTTGGTGCTTCTTGTTGTGGCTACCTTCTGTGTGATCAAGTCATTTTTCTGCTTCGAAGCTATTCTGGTTCAGGCCAGAGCTGTGCCCCAACAGGTGAGTTAGTTGTTTGGCAGCCGAGCTGCCTGCTTTCTAAAGCATCGTTCTTCCAGGCCTTAAAGCCGCGTAACCCTCAGCTCCTGCCTCCGTCCACCTTTGTGCGCAGAGATGCGGCTCCTGCAGCAGCAGAAAAGGGAGCCCGAGGTCGGGCTTCGCGGCGGAAGCAGCGCTGGAGGAGCGGGCAGGGAGGCGCAGGCGGCGCTTCTGCACGGCGGCGGCTGCAGGAAGGCAGGCGGCGGCCGCCCGAGTCCGCGCAGCCCAGCGGGCCGCAGCCGAGCGAACGGGGCGCCGCGTGGCTGCGCTCCGGCGGCACGCGCGGGCCAAGCGGGCCGTGCAGCTGCGCTC
>JAPSGF010000014.1:6729521-6892074 GCA_035772895.1 Perdix hodgsoniae | reverse complement strand
CGAGGGTGGGTCGGGCGGTCGGCCTGGGGCTGGGGCTCGGGCTGGGGCTGGGGCTGGGCTGGCTGCTGGCGGCGCGGCGGCGGCGCGGGGCGGTGCGCGAGGTGCTGTTCTTTCCTTCGCGGCCGTGCTGCACCGAGGAGCTGCTGGCCGAGGCGGAGAACCGCGACGGCCGCCCCGCGCCGTGCCCCTGCCCGCTGCCGCGCTCGGACTGCTCCCTCCGCCGCCTCCTGCGGCGTCTGCTGGCCGCCCGCCGCTCCCTCGAGCTCTGCCTCTTCGCCTTCTCCAGCCCCGAGCTGGGCCGGGCCGTCTGCGTCCTGCACCGCCGCGGCGTCCGCGTCCGCGTCGTGACGGACTCGCAGTACATGGCGCTGAAGGGCTCGCAGATCGGCGTGCTGCGGCTGCTGGGTGAGCTGCCGGCACCGCCGTTGGTGGCACCGCCGTTGGTGGCGCGCTCAGGGCCCCGCCGTGGTGCCTGCAGCCGAGCCCAGCCGGTGGCACTCGTTTGGTGGCGCAGGGAATGCGGTGCGTCATTGGCTGGGTGGATCTTGTGCCAGAGGGACCCGTGGGGCTGCACAAAGCTGCAGCACGGCGGTGCCACCAACGGCGTCGCTTGCTGGGCTCCAGCCGCAGGTTTGCCAGCAGCATCGTCCCCAGCTGCAGGGTGCTGTGCGCAGGGTGCTGTGCGCACGCCGCTGCCAAATGCAGGTTAGGCTGGCTGCTGTGCCTGGGCACGTATCTCGTGCTCAGCTCCTGCTCGCAGCCCCTCGTCGTTTCCATTTGGTGGCGCTTCCCCAGGTGCCGCCTTTGTGGCTCGCCTTGCTGCGGGGCTGGGTGCCATCCCTGCCCATCACATCCTTGTCGTGTCGTTGTAGGGATCCAGGTGCGTCACAACCAGGACGCGGCCTTCATGCACCACAAGTTTGCCATCGTGGACAAGAAGGTGCTCATCACGGGCTCCCTCAACTGGACCATGGAGGCCACGCATAACAACAAGGAGAACGTGGTGATCACAGAGGACGCAGAGTATGTGCAGCCTTTTCTGGATGAGTTTGAAAGGATTTGGGAAGAGTGCAACCCTGGCAACTACACGTTTTTTTCCTAAAGAAAATGATGAAGTGGCTTCCCTGAGCTGGAGGGGTGTGGAACAGAGGGCATTCAGGGGGTTTATTACTATCTATAGCCGTGGATGTGTTATTACCCATCTGGTTGTAATTTCGTTAAGTTCATCCTGAGCTGAAGTGCTCTGTACCCTCAATTGCCACAGGTGCCTCGTGTACTAAAGGAGCAGTAATGACCCAGCTGATGGGCTCGGTGAGGACAGAAGCAGTGGGATGCTGTGGGCAGGCTCACTGCTGTGCCCTGCAGTGGGTGAGGTGATGTTTGCACTGCGCTCAGGGCTTGGGCTGGGGGTTCTCCAGCTCGTGGTGCTGTGGGATGGGGCTGTACCCTGAAGGGAGGATTGTGAGGGCTGCAGCAAAACTGGGGGCTGTGTAGGTGGGGTCGTCACCGTGGCTGTTCTTTTGTTTGCATGAATTATTGACAGTTTGTGAAAGGAAATCTGGGAAATAGGAAGTTTTGGTTTGTGTGTGAGTTTCCTCTGGTTTGAGGTTGGTTAGAGTTGCAGTGTGAATGGATGAGAGCAGACAGCAGTGCCGGCTCATCGTCCTGCAGTGCAGTGCAGGGAGTCCCCAGAAAGGACTGAAGCTGTTCTGTGGGCACGGTTGGCCTCGTCTGAGGAGCAACTGCAGCTGCAGCGTAACGTGCAGCTCTGCCTGCAACTTTATTTTTGGTGCAGCTGTGTTGGCTGATCTCCTTAGAGCTTAAAGCGCTCCCTGCAAATGCTGCAACTCGCAGTGTTAACTTGCATCTCCACATCACCTGGAGTGTTGTGCACTGGTGGGTTGGTTGGTTCCAAGATCCAAATCACTACTGGAGATCCATAGGGTGTTGTTTAGGATGTGGGGCTGCCATCATCAGAGTGAGGGTTTGTTCTGTTGTGTTGGAGAAAGTTGACGTGGGTGTGGGGAGACAAAACTGTGCACTATGGTCTGTGATCTAGCAGCTGGGGAAGGAGCTGAGGCAGTTTATTCTGTAGTAAGTCTGGTTCAGCAGGTTTGCATATATGCTCCTTTAAATATTTTATTGTTAAAATTATACTTGTTGTGTTTTCTTTGTGAGATGTAACTATAAAAGCAGACGGTTCACCCTGTTCAGGCTCTGCCTTCTGCTGCTTTCTTTGCTTTGTTTCATCGATGGAACAAACACACACTGCACTGACAGCAGGCAAAGGGTGGTGCAAAAATAGTTTATTAGGATATCGTTTACGTAAAGTTAGGTAATTATATTTACAAAATAAAAATGATCAGCTACATCCATGGGAACCTAGCATGGCGCACACGGTTGTATAAGGAATAAATACAGTGACAAAAAAGTGATGTTTCTATTACAGAGAACAGTTACCAGGAGCAGTGATTCCTTGAAAAGCAGTGAATAAAACATGAGTGGAAGAGAGGAGGAGGGAGGAGGTGAGGAACTCGTGCACACAGAGAAGCAGGAGCCCCTGGCAGAGGGAGTGGAATCACGTGCAATGCATCGTTTCCTGGATGGATCTGATGCAAGAGAGGCCCTGGGGGCTGCACACAGCCAGAGCTGCAGCACGGCTGGCCTCCTGTGCTGGGCTCCATCCGCAGGTTTGCAGCAGCAGTGTCCCCACCTGCACGGGTGCTGTGTGCGTGCTGCAGCATCGCTGCTGCCAAATGCAGGTTAGTGTGCAGGGCTGGCTGCTGCGTCTAGGCATGTAACCTTGTGCTCAGCTCCTGCTCACAGCCCCTCATCGTTTCCATTAGGAGCACAGAGCTCTGGAGTATAAGGGCAGAGCACGCTGTGTTGTAACACAGGAGTCCCTTCGGCTGTGGTTTGGGCAGTGGCTTAAACTGTGCACCACCAGTGCTGACTGCTGCTAATGCCACCCAAAGACTTGCAGCATTCCTTTCTCTCCCCCCAAAACTTTATCCCTTCAGATAACTGATTCTGTAAAATCTGGAGCCATCCACATCACCAGGTCCCAGGAAGGGGTCAAGGACAATGCGCTCTGATCTGTCGCCTACCTGCCATCACCTTTAGCATTTTGCAACATACTTTGCTCTCTCTGGTTCAGAACAAAGAGTGTTCTTGTCGCAACCTGTGCACTATCAGTGTGTAAAGAAGGAAGAACGAGAAAACAATTGTTTGTAATTGCACTAATTACTTGCCAGCTCATGGCCAGCTGGCTGCCTTCAGCTGCTACCACCTTGATGGGCTTATCAGGTTTCTGCCAGCAACTCCCACACCCGTGCCTGCTTTCGGTTGTCTCAAAGTACAGCTGTGGGGTGAGCTTCCCCTCCCTGCCCTGTCCTCCCTCACTGCATTTCTGCAGCTGCTGCTGAGGGGCTGTGTGCAGCACTGTGCACTGGTGCACTCAGCCCAGTGCTGCGAGCTGCATTGGGGCAGCGATGTGCTGCAGGCTGTGTGTCCATGCAGGACGAGCTGTCCTTCCTCGCAGAGCCCCTGCTGCCTTGCACAGCACCTGCATGCAGCCCAAATGCAGTACTGCATGCACTGCCCCACGCGCTGCTTTGCTCTGCTCCATGGTGGTGCCGTTCAGTTCAAGGGTGGAAAAAAGTTTACGGCGCAGTGAAGTTACAGTTCTCAAACCGACCGTGTGCGTTCTTCAGACGGGTATCATCGAAACTCAAGGGCAGGTCAGCAGAAAAGGTGTGAGAAGCTATTTCTGACAGCGCAAAGCAGAGCCCGTCAGGGCAGGCAGGCAGGGGGTGACAGCTCTCACCCAGCCAGTGAAATCAAAACCGTAACACTGTCACCAAAGAGAGCCCTCTGCTGACTTCTGAGTCACAAATATTTACACTGCGTACTTGGAATACTATACAGCTTTTAAATTATTTACGTTCAAAAGAGAATAAGAAAGCGTTTTTGCTTTTAAAAAAGAGAGGATAGGGAAGAGGAAAGGCAAAGCAAGCCGTGCTGTGTGCAGAAGTGGTCACAGCAAACAGCTCTGCGTCGGCAGCACAGGAACGCAGCGGCTGTGAGCTGTGTGGCAGTGCTGAGGGTGGGGGGATTTTATGCAGAAGATGAAAATAAGTCCCAGTATCTCTTACAGGCACTGTCTGCACCTGCAGCTGTGTCACTTCAGTGGCAAGAGGATGAACGACACCCAGAGCAGGAGAGAAGCAGCAGGATAACCCCAGATCACTGCCGTCGCTTTTCTGGCTGGCTTTGTTCTCTCTGCAGCCATCACCCCATTCCCCACTGTCCATTGGAGCTGCCCTTCCTCTCTCTCTCGCTGAGGCAGAGGGCTGCCACCAGCTGTGGAGATGGCACTCAGCAGAGCCCAGGGGACAGCCTAGGCCCTGCCCCAGACTGCTCCTGCCGTGCAGCTGTGCGGTGCTCCTGTTTTGTCCCCATTTAAGGGATGCTCACCCCCAGCAGATGGTGCTGCTGCAGGAAGGTACAGCACAGAGCATCCCCAATTTGCTTTATGGTATTTCAGAACTCAGGGAAGCTGCCGACGGGGCATTTCCACCAGCCCCCAGAAGGGCTGGAGCAGCTGTGCATTAAGTCAAGCTTCCCCAGTAGCAGTAACCCCAGCAAATCCCAATAATATCTCCACTGCAGCCCCTTTTAGCCCTTCATCACCTGTTTTCACAAACCACACGAACACACTGATGTGTGCTGAGCCATAAGCTGTGGTCAGTCTGTTTGGGTTACACCTCCTGCAGCACCCACGTAGCTGCACCACAGCCACCATTCTCTGCCTTAAAGAATAAGGATGGAAGCAGCCATTTGGGCAAAGAAAGCAGATGGTTCTCCGACAGCAGGCATGACAGCCAGAGCTGGGTACCACGTGGGCAGCAGGCAGCATCCTCTCTTAGGGGGTTACGGTGCTCAGTGGCATCAGTCAGTGCCCACCCTGCTGTGCAGTGATAGCAAGGTGCAGCCCTTGTGGTGCTCGTGGTTAAAATAATAAAGTCAGCAAAGCAAAGCAAGACTTTCCAGGGGAACGTAGGAATGATTGAAGTCCGCGTGGCAAGAAGGAGATCACGTTCTGCTCAGGTGGCTGAGAAGGACAAAGTCCTACTGTGCTTCTCAAGAGGAGGGAGGCGTTCTGTATCCAGTGCAGCCTTGGGAGAGATGAGCAGTGACAGCGATGATGCCACGTGCCATCCTTGCTCCATGTGCCAGGAGATCACAGGGCATGAAAGCATCCCAAGAGTAGAGCAAAGCCCGTGCAAACCAGTGGCACCAGCAGTCACACAAGGTGCTGGCAGAGGCCCCATGCATACACCTGATCACCAAGTCCTTCTTCCAGGCTTGGGTACCAAGGCTCCTTCAGTGCTTGGATGATGGAGAACACTACGGTGAGCTCAGGTTGGGGTGAGGCTGCATAGCAGAACATCTGAGAGGTTGGACAGCTGCCAGAGAGGGAAGAGCCTTCATATCCAAGTGGCTGAGGATCCCTTGCTGCCATCTCCAGGATTCCCACACACAGCCAGGTACAGGTGCACAGCGCAGGAGAACATCTCTGTATGCCTGGTGGCACTGCTGGAGCACTCGGTGAGAGCTCTATCCTTGCAGATGGACCTCCCAGCTGGCCACCCACCATGCCCAAAGAGACCCAAATTAGCCACAAGAGCACACAGACCTGCTTCCGCCTCGGGTGAGCACAGAGAAGTCAAGAAACAGCTCAGCTCCACCTAAAAAATCTCCCAAAATCCAAAGTGACGTGGCCATGTCAGACTGGGGAGCGGTGGGGCGATGATTCACCCCACTCACAGCTGGGGCTCTGTAGGTGCACAAAGCATGTGGAGATGCTCCTGCAGCCAGCACCGAGCTCTGCACTCACCTATGGACCTCGTGGCACTGCCTGCTCCGCATACAGAAGCTGCTGTGACTGAGCAGGTCTGAAGCACAGACTGGTTTTCAGACTTTTATTTCAGGAAAAGATTAACGAATTAAAATAGGAGCTGCCCTGCTGACAGGAAGAGTCGAGTTCAAGAAGCTGATAAAAAAGGAGCATTATATGCATTGAGCACTGTGCATTTTCAGTCAATATTGGCTCTACTTTCTACTCTACTTTCCTTGGACTAGGAAAAAGGAGTTTCACATGCGCACAGACCCTAGGATACACGGGACTCAATGAGAGGAAGGGAGTAACAGCAAAGAAACAGTGCTGGGCTGGATCTAGGAGAGGCAAGAAGTGACCTCACAGCTCGGCCCCAGGAACGCTTCCCCCCCTCCCCCTGCGCACCAGGTGCCCATGGCAGCCCCTACCCAATGCTGGGACCTGGGCACTGTGTCCTCTGCCAGCCAGGCATGGGGGTGGCTCCTCCAGGCACCCCGGCAGCATCCCACAGGCTTTCCCCTATTGCAGGTGCAAGAGATGCAGTCGACGCAATCAACGGCAAATGAAGCTCCCGGTGTGCTCTGAGCACTGGGGGCTCGTGACAGTAGTAAGAGGGATGGCCCCCGCCACCCAGCCCTGCGTGCATACCAAGCTGTTGGTACGACGGAGCTAGCTTATTCACAGGCTACTGAGCCTTAATACTGACACTTAGTGTAATGGTTTACAGTAAAGGAAGGGTTCTCCTACAAAGCACTGAAGAGGGGGGGGGGGAAAAAATAATAATAATAATAATAACCCACAAAACCCACAGCCCAATCCCTTCCTCTCCCTCTCAAGAGTCTCAGAAGCGTCTCACAAGCGGGGAAAAGGGGGGGTGGTGAGGGGGCCGTGGGGCCAAACGTCAGCAAGGACGGCGGTGAGCGGCGTGGGACGAACGGTGCTGGTGCTGTGCTGCCTCAAGCCGGGAGGTGCGCGTGGTGAAGCGGAGCGGGGAGAGCTAGTCGTTCTTCAAGTCCCTGGATTCAAAAAGCTTCAGGCGTTCTTGCACGGTCAGGCCTTCCTTCAGGCTCTGGGAAGGAGAAAAAGACAGAGAGAGGTGGGACGGGGCGGCTGGCAGGGGGCACGCGGATGGGGGGGGATGTGAGCAGCAGAGGGGGAGGCCATCCCAGAGAGATTAGTGGGGCATGCTGGAGGAGACAGCAGCCATGGGGTGTGGTTACAGTGCCTGGAGAGAGCTGAGAGTGCAGGTTAACTGGGTACGGACCAAAGCAGATGAGTGAGGTGAATGCTGCTGGAAATGGGGTTAGCTCCGGGTGGGACGCAATCCCACAGCCTGCAAAGACCAGGACTCACTGCCATATACCTGCAGGGCTGCAGCACGGGGCAGGCTCTGCTCCACCTGTGCACTTTACTCAAGCAGCCCCAAGAACTGCATTTTGTCACCAGTGCCAATGCCATCTCACCACCCAGCCCTAACCTTCCTGCCACATGGGGTGACACAAGGCTCACTTTTTTGGTCTAGCAGGATGTGACGGCAGATTCAGCATCCAGATTCAATGCAGCTATCCAACCAAACCCTGCCTTGCCAGCTTTCAGCAACACTATTTATACAATCTGCTGTGGCTTGAGCTTGGAAATACAGAAGAGCTATGTGAGGGGTGCAGTCCTATGAGCAAATAAATCTGGCCCTGGTAGGACAGATTTAACCTGCAGTCACTCCCGGGAGCCACACAGGGCTGGCAGTCAGCCCTCCCTCCATTTTGCTGCCCTTTCCTGGTGATACAATGCAGGAATTGCAGCAGCCTTACCACTCATCTTGCAACCAACCCACTCTGCATCACGCAGCAGCTCCAGCAGGCACAGACCCACATGGAAACCCTTCTGCTAATGGGTAATCGCCATGCTCCCTCTTGCTTTATTTCCTTGACCACACTGTCTGGTCATCACAGAGTTTGCACTTCTGGGCCATGTTTTGCTCAACGTGGGTTTATCAAGGCAGGACACACTGCTAAGAAGCTGTGCTCATTCCCATAATTGCTGTTTTTAACATTCCTCCCTCAGGCTCACAAATACAGAACAGCATCGGGGAGCAGCATGGAAAAGAAGCATTGCAATGCTCCGCATTCACACAGTGCATTCTTTCTTTCCAATTGACAGCAGAGCCTCTCGGAACCCAAGTCTGAGCACGTCCTTCCTGCACAAAGTCAGCTTTGGGCTGTTTAAATGAGCAGCAACCCATGCATTCCAGTTTGCACATTCGATTTCTAATTATATAGAACCAGACACCAGAAGCCATTAGGCTGTTCCGCCTCACGGTACAAATTCCAGCAAATTCAGCCCCTAGGGATTTCATGATATCTGTCTGAGCTGCTGATGAGGGGAGAGTAATGCAGGATGAAGCCTGTGATAGGGAATCTTCCACCAGAACCCCTGCAGCTCTCCAGTTATCCCCTTCATCATTCCCTAACCTCAGCCTTTACCATGGGCCAAATTAACTACTGCTCCAGTTCCTCAGTGTCTGTGCCACGAGGATCATGCTCACTTCCCACCATTCTGCTAGATCGCCCTGGAATCTTGTGGGATGTGTGGTGCCAAGTGCTGATGAGCAGTGGGTGGACACTGGGGAGCAGTGCGAGGTCACTGGGCAAGGAAACACCCAAACAACCTACAGCAGCAGCTACAGAGAAAACTGGGGGCAGCATGGAAAACCCCTCTGCAGCTGAGCCTAGGAGCACTACTGTATACTACAGACCTCAGAGGGAAATGCATCTACAGGCAGCACTGATCCACTCCTCCACCTGGCTAACAGCAAAAAGGTTCTCCTACAGGACCCCGGTGGTGTTGAAGTTTAGTCTGAGGCATGCAGTCACTCAAGCATGCACACTCAGCATCCCACACTCCCAACAAAGCCAACAGGAAAACGTGCCCCACTGCGTCCAAATCCTCTCCGTGCTGTTTGCTGTGTTGAGGAGGGTGGGAGGAAAAGGAAGGTGAGAAAGCCATATTCCCCAGGAAGAGCAGAGAGAATGCTCCTCCCCTCCTCCCATATTATCATTAACCACAGATGAACCAACAGGTCATTAAGAGAAGGGCTCTCGTTTGCCGTGGAGGTGTGAGCAGTGCATGCAACGAGGGCCGCTCCAGTGGGCAGCTGTGCCGCTCGGTGGGTGCTGGTGTGATTACCTACGTGGCAGGGAACCTGGACTCGGGTTCATTTCAGTTATCCCATGAGACCTGCTCAATAACGGACTGTTGGAGGAGAAAGCAAAATAAAGAAAACAAAACAAAAACAAGAAGCTCATAAATCCTACAGGCATTGGCGTCCGCGCAGCCCAGCCACCCCCTCCCCACGCAGCGATGCAGGCAGGCAGAGTGCCCTGGCACAGCCCTCCTTTCCCAGGGGTCCTACCGACAGCACACAGGAGCACAGTAAGATAAGTACTCTGAGCTGAAATGGTGATGGGGAACCAACCCCCTGGACCTGGGACAGCAAGCCTGCAGGTCTGGGTGCACCCTGAGCTGCTCCCTGCTGACTTGGGGCGGCGCAGACACCCCACGCTGACACCTGCTGCTTGCAGAGCTGCATGCCAGCTGTTTCCCAAGCTAGAAGCCTCTGCTTGCTGGCTTCTCACTCTGCCCCAAGTCCCAACCATTTCAAAAGTCAGCATCAGACCCCCACTGCCTGGGGGGGGGAGGAGGGGGGGAGAGGCAAAGCAATGTGCCCATGTCGATCATCCTGCTGACTGACCCATGTGTGAGGATGCTTTGTGAGCAGCTCTGTGTGCCCTTCGTATGTCTGTGGTCCCACAGCACCAGGCAGCGTGCAATGCTGGCAGCCAGCATGCCAAGCAGGAGCACTAGGCAGAATTATTGGCATCTGGGACCCATAGCAATACAGAAGGGCCAGAGAAACACAGGGCCATCTGTGCTGTGTTAACACACAAGGAAAGCGTGTGTTAAATATGCCCAGCTTCCAGACATCGCTGTTCCATATAAAGACCCGCAATCTTACAGCGATGAACACTGCAAAACCCGGAATGCTGTGTGCATTTCTACCACCTAAACTTCAACTGACAATGGGGAGCAAATTCTGGGACAGTCCACCTGTGAAAGACCAAAGAACAGGTGAACTTTGTTTCAGGCAAGGAGCAGCTCCACTCCTACACATCAGGGCACTCTGGGGCAGTGGGCTCTGCAAACCACATCCCATCAGCCAGCTCAGTGCTCTCCCAGCTGCCATCCAGGTTAGCACTGGTGACTGGGAAATTCTCCATTTTCTTCTCCTTCCCGTTTCTTCTCATCTTAAATCCCCACCGGAGAGTAATGCTGGCCACCTGCATTGCAGGGGAAGAGCTGTGAGCTCACCTTTGACCTGATATTCCTTAGTTGCCGGCTAACACTGGATCTGTCTTTCTTCAAGAAATCAGGGTTGCTTTTTGATTTCATAATATCTGGGGAGAAGCAAAACAACAGCATTAGTGCAGTGCCCCCTGCAAGGAACAGGGGCTTCTCTGCATCCCGACAAGCCAGGCTTGGGCAGGGGGCTCTCAGCACAAGGCTCTCCTGGTGGGAGGTGGCGGAAGGGTTTTCAGATCCACTAGCTTCCTCTCCTGAGGCTGGAAGGATGAACAGCTGGGGGGCAGAGGGCAGTGTGCTTGGGCTGCCCACTTCTTGCTGCCCCCAGTGAGGTTTCCACAAGGAGCAGAGGTGGGATGCAACATGAAATGGCAAAAAAAGCACCACGCAAAGCCCTATGCTCAGACAGAGTACTACACAAGGGCTCAGACACCAGGATGCACGCCCTAAACCAGAAACCCAAAGAAGGCTTAGAGCGGCTGGAAGAGCACTGACCATATCCCGATACAGTGGTGTTCACAGGGGATTTCTCTCCCTGAGCTTCTGTGGCTGCTTTCAGCTGCTCTTTCAACCTGCTGATATCACAGTCTGCCTTGGCCTTCACAATGCTCAGCTCTGTGTAGATGTCTTTGTACTTGTCGCTGGCGTATTTCTTATCCTGGCAAAGGAACAAAAACAACCCAAGAGCATAAGACAGACAGCCAGAGCTGAGGGGAGTGCATTGAGGAGCAGCTCAGCACCAGCAGCCAGAGGAGGAACAGCGCCCTGCTCACCCAACGAGGAGCTCTGTCCCCTGCTCTGCACTTCAGAGCCTTGGGCAGCGATGCCAGCCACGTGCTCAGAGCTGCACCAAGCAGATACACAGGACTCAAGATGCACAGAAAGCTCAGAGTCCAGCATCTGGTCCAAAGTGGACCAGATCCAATGTTGGGAGTTCTCTAATGCTGATTATTTTTGCCATTTCAGATATCTGATATGACAGGCACAGGGAAAAAAACACTCAAGGGAAATGTTTTCCCACAAGAAGGGAGAAAGGATAAGTCCTGGGCTGACAGAGTTGTGGGAGGCTTTGCTGACAACACCAACATGGGTATTCAGTTTAATTAAGGGCAAAAACGAAATGCTGTTTCAAATCCAGGGGGAAGCGAGCTGGAATTTAAGCACACACAGGGGAGACAAGCACAGCCCTCAGGATATGCAGAAGCAGTCCTGCAGCTGACATTACCCTCAGTGCCGTCTGCAATTCATCTTTGAGAGAGCTGATCTCCTGCTTCAGATACTGGATTTCTGACTCTTTGACCCTCAGCAGGACCTGGAAGGACAGAAGCAGTGTGGTAGCACCCTGCACACACCACAAACACCAAGACCTTCACAGACAACAAAACCAAACAGCCTGGTACAAAATAGGGAAACTGTGACCCCAGGCCCTGCTGTAACCCAGTGCAAGGTGCTCACCTCCAGCTCGTAGGCATCTTTGCCCTGGGTGAGAGGCGACCCAGCAGCCTCTCCTCCACCCTCCCCGGTCAGCAAGGTCCGCAACCGCGTGATCTCCGCAGCCAGGCGGTTATTCAGCTCCTGGAAGAGGGGGAGATGTTGCAGGATGAGCCAGGGCTCAGCAGATAGATGGTGACATCTCCCTGGCCCCACTCAGGGCCTTCTCTTTTGCCTTATGGAGCTATTCATGGGCATCTTTTATCACAAAACTCACATCTTCACCCCAACTGGACGCAATGAAGCCAGCTTGGGGCAGCAAAGACGTGATGCCTTCTTTTATGGAACCACAGAATCGTTAACACTAGAGAAAACCTCTAATATCACCACGTCCAACCAAACCATGCCCGTCCCCACCTTCACCCTCCTGGCTCCCTTTGCCCTCACCTGGTTGTGGGCGTTGAGCTCCTGGTTCTCCCGCTGGCACTGGCGGAGGGCCTGCCTCTCAGCCTCCAGCGCCTGCGCCAGGTGGGCGTTCTCCAAGCACTTCTGTGAATACTGCTCTGACAGCACCTCCAGCTCCCGCTGCACCGACTGCAGCTCCTCCCTGCCAAAGAGACACCAACCATTTGCACGCGTGTTCTTGCTCTTCTTCCAGCACCCCACCCCTGTCCAGGACAATCTAAGGACCGAGGACAGGGATTTCTGTGCTCCCTTTGGGAAAAACCTCGAGCGCAGAGCAAGCCAACCCTTCCTTCTCCTGGTGCACTGGTGCTTGGCCACCAACCCACGGAGGTGTTCTTCTAGGAGGTTAGATGGTGAGCGAGTTTCCAAAACCAGGGCTGAGATCTATCAAGCCTGCACACGGGAATGAGTAGACCTGCACACCCACACACCCTAATGTAGATGCATCAGGGTTCACAAAGCTGCTTGATTATCTCAGTTGGCTTCAGTGCTTTGGCCCTGCCCGGTCAGATGTGGCCCAGCTGTCCTCATGTAACAGCAGCAAGAAAAGTAGCATCACCTCTGTGTATCTGGTGACCATAAAGCTGCTGACACTGGGTACTGTGGGGACACTGAGCCCCTGAAACTCCCCAAGGATGTCATCCCCAACCAGTAACCTATGGTTGCAGCTGGATTGGGACTGAGGGAAGAAGCCCCTGTGACGGCCAATTTGACTCCAACTCATTGCCAAAATCACAGAGGAGCCAGGGGCCTCCCAGATGCCTAACCCCACCATGAAAGACAGCAATGGATGGACAGAATCACCCCAGCCAGCCTTACAGATACTGCCTCCGGAGGGCCTCGATGTCGGCATTAACGCTGCTGATCTGTGAGCGCTGCGACTTCTCCAGCTCTCGCTCCAGCTCCTCCCGGTGTGCGTTCTTCATGGCTTCAATGGCTGCAGGGGCGGCACAGAGTTAGCACGTGGCATTGCAATGCCCAAAGAGCAGAGCTGGAGAGGGCCTCTTTGGTTTGTTTTCTTACAGGAACAATAAACCGAGTCAGCCCAGTGAGCCACCCCACTGCTCTGCAGTCCCTTCATCCCAGTGTGGCAAAGGGGCTCTGCAAATTCCACTGTTCAGTGAAGTCCAAAAAATTGACCAATTCACACATTGTTTCCTGAGCTGTAGGACTCCTAATGCAGAGACGCTGAGCCTGAGTGCTTTAAAAGTCCCAACAGCACTGAACAAGGAGTTCGTTATGGGAGCAGCAATGAATGGTTAATGCCTTTCTGAGATGGAACAGAAAAGTGATCACACGCTGTTACAGGCCGTGAGATGCATACCAAGCCTAGAGAAGAACCAGAAGATGGAATTCCACCCAAAACACCAGCTCTTCCTTGTCTCCCTCTGACCCCCAGCCAACCTTCATCCCACCCCCTGCGCTGCTCCTCCATCCTGGAGCAAACACCCTCCCCCATCAGCACACAGCTGTCCCCATACCTGAAATGGTGGCAGCTGTTTCCTCTGCCAGCAGGCGGTCCTTCTCCTCCCGCAGCTTCTCCAGCTCCCGCTGGTGCTGCCGCTGCAGGTCCTCAATCTTCTTCTGGTGTGTCTCCTCCATGGCTGCAAAGCCCCTCTCACATGTTGCCTGCAAGAGGGATGAGGGGATGGGGTTGAGCTGGGAGCAGCACGACAGTGGGTGGAGGGCGCCTGGCTGCCATCCTGGGGTCTTCTCCCTCCCCATCCACACAGCAGCCAGCTGAGGATGGAGCTCACAAGGTCAGGGTTTGTCCTCAACCCCTGACAGTGGAAGGGCAAGGGTAGCTCTGCTCTGGAGTCAGATGTAATCAGGGAACGCAAACATGATAAAACAGCAAAAAAGATTGCTGTGCCCCTTCTGTTCTCCTTGGCAATCCGTGTTTCCAGGTGTACCCACCTTTGGGTGGAAAGCAGATGGCTCATGACAGCAATGGACCTTAATTCACAAGTGAGCATCATTTGAAATGTTGCACAGGAAATGGTTTCCTAATTCAGTGACTAGGATTGAGTTTAGGCCAGGTAATAGGGAGCAGAGCTTAGGGGACATCAGGAATTGCCAGTTGTGAATGCTCAAATCCCAGCTGGATTTCCTGCACACATCCTGCTCATGGCCTTGTAGGAGGCAAATGTAACACCCTAGGCACTGTGATGGCAGTGGGGGAGTAGAATCCCACACTGCTGGCCCTGAAGACCTCAGGGCAGATGTCAGACCCCAGGGGGAGAGGGTTCTGGCCCCACATAGGCTCCTCTTTCATTTCTGAAGACAGTAGAACTGTCCTCTGGGAGCCACTGGGACTCCATGGGTGATTTAAGGGGGGACAAATTCACTCCCCAGGTGACAAAAACGTAACAACTACTGACCTACACTAATGTACATTCTGTGCATCACCACTTTGTTATATAGTTCTACATAACCAGTGTCACTCCCCTCCTCAGCTTTCAGCTGAATACCTTTTCCCATCCCTTTATGTTTTAGTCTGGAGGAATTTTTCCTTTTTCACTTCAGCCCTCTTTTCTGAAATTCACAGCTCAGTGCCAGAACCTGTCTGGACTTGGCTTGCAAGATTCTTCATTACTCCTTTAACACTGAAGGAAAAGGTTGGGTGCTCCTCCACAGGGTGGGAGACTCCGTAATTAACGTATTGTAAATGCATTGCTATAAATCCAGGATATGAGAACACATACAAACCAGTACCTATTGTTACTGACACTAATCCTCCATCTGGCTCAGAAGAACCATCCCTACAAGACTGGCTCCACAACCAACCCTGAGTGCTGGAGCAATCCAAAGGATGGCACTCTGGGTTTTCTGCACCTAAATCTGGGGTTCCAGTAACTGTGCACTGTTTGTTATGTTACAAATTGCTGGCATACACCACCAGCGACCTCCCTGTGTAGAGGAGATTGCTTTGCTACAGAATTTGGCATCCTTCTGTAGGAAGGTACAGCAGGAGAGCACAGTTTTCCACCTCACCTCATGTTTCTGAGGGCAGCAGAGACAGACTGGAGATTTGATCAGACTGGGAAGGACAGAGTTCAGGAATGCTTCTGAAGGGAAGACACAAACAAACAGTGTACCTGGGCACGAGGAGAAACACTACAGTGCTCAAAATGAAGGAGAGTCTGATAGTATGGAGCTATTTTGAAACCCTCCTTCCATCTACACCTCCGGCAGCCCTGATGCTGAACCTCCCTCCAGTACCCTTCCCCCCTCCTGCTCAGCAATGCATTTAGAATACCCCAGCACAGATGAAAGGAAGCATGGATAAAACACCACGCTATACAGAGGCCTTTTTTTAACATTCTGGGGCTTGCTTAGATGTGATGCCCTGCACGGGGGATGCCCCTAGGCCAGGCAAACACTAGGACTGAATGCACCCTCCCAGTGCTCTCAGTGGGAGATACCATAAAGCACAAAACGTGGTAAAACCTTTAGGTTCTCAAAGTCTTTCTGGTACTTTTCCCTCAGCATGGAAGCGCTGCCCTCAAGGTGCTTGTTCTCCAGCTCATCCCTCATCACATTCATCTGGGCCTCCAGCTCCTGGATGCGTTCCCGCAGACCATGCATGGAGTCCAGGTCCCCGCTGGGTCCCTGCCCGGTGTCACCAGGCTCCCTGGCTCCCCAGCCATCCCCGCTGCCCGGTCCCACTGCAGGGACCGCATCTGGGTGCTGTTGCTGGTATTCGTCAAGGGCGTGCTGCAGGCGCTGCAGGTTCTGGCTGTAGTGCTCCTGCAGAGCCTGCAGCTCCTCGCCGTGGATGGCCTGCAGCTCCTTGATCTTGGCCTGGAACTTGTCCTCCAGCATCTGCATCTGCTCCAGGTGGTAGCGCTCCATGTCCTGCTTGTCGCGGACGATGGCATCCAGCTGGTTGAGGCCCTCCGTCCTCTCAGCCTTCAGAGCATCCTCCGTCCTGTTCAGCTGTTCAATCACGTTCCGAATCTCCTCCTCGTACCGGCCCTGCAACTCGCTCAAAGTTTTGCTGTGTTTGTGCTCCTCTTCTTCCAAAAGCCTCTGCTGACCTTCGAGCTGGGAGACCTTGGCTTTGAGGTCAGCGTTCTCCCGCTCCAGCATGGCGATCACCTCACCGTACTCACCCTGCTGCTTCCTCAGCAGCTCTTCGTACTCATCCCGGAGCAGGGAGACGGTTTTCACACGCTCCTGGCACAGTGCATCCATGCTCTGCAAGGACTCCTTGTACGACTTCAGCTCTCTCTCGTACTCCAGGCGGACCTTGCAAGCAGCGTAACAAACCTGAGCCTGAACTATTGCATCCTGGACTAACAAAGAGGAGTAGCGCTCCAAGTCTCCCATGCATGAGTGATATGAAAGACTCTGAGATATCTTGAAGAGCTTCTGGCAATCTTTCATGGCCTCCTCAGGAGGCAGAGAAAGTAAGGCAACAGAGATTTCCTTAAGAACATTGGATTTGTCTTTTAGCTGCTGGGCAAGATCTTCCTGAATGGAAACAAGAGCTTCACCACTGCCATGGCCTGGTAGGCCACAAACCTCCTCCATCTTGGCCCCCTCCTGGCAAGGTCCCATCTGGAGGCAGTTCCCGTCCCAGGAGATCTGGGCTCTTTCTGAAGCATCTTTCTGAATTTCAAGTGCTTCAGAAATCTGATGCACAACTCTGTCAAAATCAGGAGTCCTGTAAGCTTTGAGAATTTCCTCCAACATGCACTTGTGCTGCTGGAGAGCTGTTTTGGTGTTATGGAGGTCTTCTTCAATCACTTTTAATCTCTGGTGAAAAGATTCCCTCATCTTCTGTGTCACAAACCCAAGTTCTGCTTTGATCAATGTAGCATCTGCTACAGCGCTGAGAAAACACGGAGAAAAACCCAAACCTGCTGCTTCTGTTTTACCCTCTGCTTCTCCCTCCCTGGTGCTCAGGTGCACTCTCAGCTCCTCCACCTGGCTCCAGAACTCCCCTTCCAGCAGCAGCTTCTTAGATAGGACACCGGCCAAGTCGACTGCTGTGTGAGAAGTGCTTGCCGGCTCTATCAGAGCCGCCTCCGCCATCCCCTGGATCTCCCTGAGAAGCCGTGATATCTCAGAGCCTGCGTTTTTCAGAGACTCTGCTATTTGGCTGATAAGAGAGGCCTCAAAGGCCACTTTCTCAGACAGCCACCTCAACTGGCCTGCACCAAACGTCCCCGCTGGCTGCTCCTCAGAGACGGGCTCCCCTTCACCCAGCACCCCCCCCTCTGGCGCAGGGGACCCTGCCATGAGGCCCTCACTCTGCTGACACTCAGGCGGGGCCGGTGCCCCTCCCAAGGCCTGGATTGCACTCGATAAGGTTGTTTCCATGCTGGATAGAGTAACAAGGAACAAATCGCTCTCTTGCTCCTTATCTGACTTGGGCAGAGATCTGAGCTGCTCACTGCACTTCTCTAAGCAAGCCAGCGCTTGATCGTTTTTCACCTGGAAACCTCCCAGCTCGCTAACGTGATTTTCTATGAGCTTGAGCTTCTCCTGCCTCTCGCTCTCCAGCTGCGAGACAAGAGCACTGACTTGGGATAAGCTGCTCTGGAGCTGCTCCCGCAGCTGAGACTCCGTGCTGGCCCACTGGTGGTGCAGGGAGATGAGAGTCTCCTGGTTATGGCCGTGCTGGCTCTCGAGCTTCATGGTTACATCTTTCAGTTTTTCCTCTGTAATATACAGCTTGGTTTCCAGAGAGTGGATGATGGAGAGGTAGGTCTCGGAGTCGCTTGCCGCTGATGATGGATAGCCAGGAGCTGGCTCCGAAGACATGCTTTCCTCAGACAAGGACCTGTCCTGGCTGGTGTCAGAAGAGGTACTGCTTGTCCAGTTTTTCTCTGAGCCATCCGGGTGGATGTATTTTTGGCACTGGATGCTCGAGAAACGGATTCTCTGCCTCTTGGCCCCCATGATTCCTACATCAGGCTTTGCTAAGGCTTTCTGAGCCAACTCTTGGTCCTGGAGCTCTGCGGCTTTGGAAGGGGAGTCAAATTCCTCCGCTTGCCTTTGGCTGGTCTCAAGAACCTCCTCCTCCTCCTCCTTCAGCACACAGGTCAGAGCTGGGAGGGCATCGTGAGTTGTCAGAGGCTGCCCCAGCTGAGATGGGTGACTTTCGTCAGCCTCAAGATGGCAGCCAACATCTTCTGCCTCCTCAGCACATGGCCCTGCAGCTACACTGGTTAACTTCCTTAAAGCCTCCTCCTTGGCCTTTAGCCTTACTTTAGTCTCCTCTAAACTGCTATCCAAAGCAACCATTTTAACCAAAGCCTCACTGAGATCTTGATCTTTCTTCTCCACAATTCTCAAGTGCATTTCCTTAACATGCCTCAGCTCCTCCTCTTTCTCTTTCAGCACTTTCTGCACACCCTGGAACTGATCTGACACCTCCTCAAACGATTGCTCCAGATTGTGGTAGTTGGTCTCTTCCATTTTCAACTTGGCTTGCAGCTTTGCAACCTCATTATCTGACTCAGCAACTTGATTCATGAGCTCATGGAACCGACATTTGATCTGATCTCTTTCCCTCTCAAGCTCCTTGATGTGCTCGCCCAGTTTCTGGATGCTGGCCTCCTTCAGCAGCAGCTGCTCCTCCAGCTGGTGGACAAGCTCACTGCCTTCGAACTTTGCACTCAGCTTTTCCTTCTGCAGAATTTCCATTTGCTGCTCGCTATTTTGCAGCTGATTCTCATACTCGTTGGCTCTATCCTCCACCTCCTTCAGACTCCGTATTAAAACCTGCTTTTCCCTCTCACAGCTCTCCAGCAAAGCCTCGTAATTCTTCTGCAGCTTCTCCTCCATCAGGATGCGCGTCTGCTCGCTGGCATTCAGCTGCCTGCTCAGCTCCGCGATCCTGTCCTGCAGCCGCTGCACCTCCTTCTGGTGGTCCCTCTGCAGAGCCTGCTGCATTTCCAGGTCCCGCAGCTCCTGGGTCTTCTCAAGGAGCAGAGCCTCAGCGTTCTTCAGCTTCTGCTCGCTGGCCTTCAGCTGGGAGCTGAGCGCAGCCTCGCCATGCTGCCACTCCTCCAGCTGCTCCTTGGCCTTCTCCTTCTCGCTCCTCAGGTCGCTCCTGAGCTTGGCCAGGGTCTGCTCCTTGATGGAGAGTTCGGCCGCTGCGTTGCTGAGCCTCGCCTGCAGGCTCTGAATCTCAGCTTCGTGGTGCCGGATGACGTCTTTAGCCTCAGCATAGCTGCGCTTCAGTGACTGGATCTGCTGATTGATCAGCTCTTGACGCTGGCATTGCGCTTCCAGCTCGTTTTGGAGGTCTTGGTTGACTTTGTGGAGCCTCTGCCAGGCACCTGACGGCGAGGCGGCCACCTCGGTCTTAAAAAAATTGATTAAATACTAGATTAGTAACACTCTTGGCTCTCCCTTCTGAGTGTCACACCTCTGGCCAGGCAGGCCATGGAAAAGCTCCTTGCAGTGATTTGGCTGCTACCCACAAGCTCCAATTGGGATGATTTGTTCCTGGCACAATTTTATTTTGTCTAACTTTTTTTTTTTTTTTTTTTTTTTAAATGAGCAACAACTGCTTTCCAGTAACAGAAAACATGGACCGTAACGTCAAAACAGCTGTACAGTCACAGGCTAAAAGGAGAACAACCAAAATCAAACGGAACCAAAAAATAGAAAACAAAAAAGAACGATGAAAAAGAAACACCAGCAGTAAAACAGAGACAGACAGACAAGAGAAAAACTGGACAGGTGAGAAGGAAGGGATGGGGACAGGCCGAGAAGAAAGGAACTGCTCTTAGTGTGTTGGTTTGTTTTGCCATGAAACAAAAAGTGCACAGTTCAGGTACCACAGTCCTACCGAACAAAAGCAACGACAGAAAGTGAGGTGGCAGCAAATGACATCACTTCCCAGCAGAACGCAGTGAGACAGGACAGCCGGCGTGGCGATGTCATTTCAGGGGCTGCCAGACAGGACTTATTGGCTGCTCAGTGCATTAGAGAGATGCTGTTATGCTAGAGCTTAAGGCTAGGAAGGATCTAAGTTCTCTACCTGTAAAAAAAAAACAAATAAAACCAAACAAAGAACAAAAAAAGGACAAAATAAAAAGCCCAACAAGTGAAGGGAGGGTGGGGGGGAAGGTATGATGAGAATGTAAAACAAAAGAAACCAACCTTTGTGAGATTCAAATCAAAGCAACGCAGCATGCAAAGAGAAAACTCACAGAGTCATGCAATAGGCAACAGAAATTATGTATCTTTAAAAAAAAATAAAAATACACAGACAGGAAGAGGCAAGAAAAGCACAGCGTTAAGCCTAGGAATTTGGCCTGCCCTGCTGTACTCTGGTTGCTGGTAAGGAAAGCCCACAGATGTGACACTCAGTTTGTTAAGTTAAATTTCATGCTTTACACCAAAACAACCATGCAAGAACATCCGCCCAGGGACAGGTTAGTATGTGACCCCTCCCACCCGCTGGGACCAGAGCTGGGGAAACCATGGGGCAGTCTGAGCCCCTGCCATGCCCCCCCGCTTGGGCACCGTGTCCCAAGAATGCTGTGAGCGAAAGAAGGGTTGTTACAGGAGGGCAGAGAGGCTGCAGTGCACAGCACATGCATTGGGGCGCTTATCTCAGCAGCTGCCTTACGGAACAGCATCCTTTGTGTCCACGTGGGGCTGCCACGGGGCTCGGTGCCCCCAGGCGGCTCGGGAGGGACGGGCTGGCAGCGAGCGGGGTCAGCACAGGAACCTCTTGGAAATTGGAGGTGATGGAGGTATGGGGGGAGCGACAAGTTCAGAGAGTGCATCCAAAAAAAAAAAAGGCTGTGATGTTTGCCTGCAGTTTGGGGCTGCAGAAAAGCTCAAATTATAACCTGCTTCCATCTTTTCAGTAGGGTTTGGTAGGGTTACTCTGTTCTGCAGCAGGGTTTTAACCCCACTGCTCCCACAGAATGCAAGGGAAATCCCAAGGAAGAGACCCCATGACCCTTCCAAATACCCTGCCCAATTCCTAGGTCCCAGCTGGGGACACTTCTTAGCGCAGTAAAGGTTGGATCAACTCCCCTACAGACCTTCCTTCCCTGTACCTACGTGCTAGGGCCAACTTCAGCATGGCAGCATGACAGCAGATGGATGCAGCACCTTGCTTTGCAGGACATGTCCCTGCGGGAGTTCCTCTCTGCACCTCAGACAAGCATTGCTTCTGACTTCACTTGCTTCACTTAACAACCTTATGGATGCTGAATGTGCTGTTCAAAACAGGATGGGGCTGTCTCCCTAGCCCTGACTTATTTGCTAGCTCTGTATAATTTTCTTCTCCTTCTGGTCCCCAAAGACTTTCTTCCAACATTGCCAAGTAAAAACAGCACTCCTCCCTGCAAGCACTGTAGCTTGAGGGCTCCAAAATGAACAAATGCATTAATAATTCCTCCATGGAGATCACCAGTCAGTAAGGCAAGATGCCTGGGCTGGCTCCTCTGACTTGGCAGTTCCCTCAGGGGAAATTTCTCCCTTGAGAAACAAACAAGGATGTCAGGTTTGCTGCTACGGGAACACAGCATCACTTTGGCCCACCAGGGGCAAGCAGATAAAAATCACCAACCAGCAGAGCCAGGAATGCCCTGCAGGCTTCATGCCTTCTCTGGAACACAAATGCTCTCAGAGGAGGAGGTAGCAAAAGCCAATGTTTGGAGGTGGGGAGGAAAGGCTTCCCAAACAATTCTCCCATCTCTTTTGACAAAAATTCCAAAACCCTTCTAGGCTTTCCTGAAGAAAGGCATCTTGCAAGAGAAGAAACCACCAAAATGCTCCAATACAGCAGCCAGGCTGTCCTGGTGTGACATCCTGATGCTCTGCCCAGGATGATTGATGCCTCTGCAAGCCCTCAAATGGGTTTGCCATGGAATAACCACACAAATTCTCTGGCCAGGAGAAACACAAGGCTTTCTGTGCATCTCATGACCCTGTGTCTGTCCTACTGCATGACAGGAACACCTGGGACTCAGGAAGGGAGATCAGAGCTGTTGCAAAGGCAAACACAGTACAGAGTGGACAAGAGACGGGCTTTGCTGAGATCCTATCTACAGCTTCTCCTGGGGAAGTCAACAGGCAGCAATATCTCCTGCCTGCTGCAAACCAGACTGTTTTGGTAAACAGGCAAACATTCTAAATCAACAGAATTAGCAACTTTTCCAAGCAGGTCAAATCTCTTGGAGCCTGCTCAGCACTATGCATCACCATGAACTGGGGTGTGCTTGCACCAAAGCACAGTGGAGTCCCTTTGATGCAGGGGAGGATGGGTTTCCCTCTCCTCCCAGCTCTCCTACCTGCAACACGTAGCCCTCACGGGCACTCTGCTCCCGACCCAGTGCCACTTTCAGCTGGTCCTGCAGGTGTCGGTTCTGTTCCAGGAGCTCTAGGGCCTCCTTCTGTTTCTGCTCCAGCTGGAGGGACACAGAGACAGAGTCCAGTGAGCAGGCAGGGGCTCAGCCATTAGAGGATGGGGCTTCCCACAGCACTGCCCTGAAACCAGGATTTCATTTTAACAGGCAAAGTCCCTCCCCCTGAAAGAACTGTGTTGTGCTTGAGTTTAATTCGTAAAGCTCAATGTGGCAAAGGAGGAATGGCACCAGCTTGTGCCAGGCATGGCCCAGGCAAATCCCGCCCCAGTTCAGATTGGCGATGCTCCTCTGTGCCTGCACCCCTTTCATTCCAGTTAATACACCTCAATCCTGACTAACAATGACCTTTGTTATCCCACATGTGGACCTCTTCCAAGCGAGCTGAGCCTCCTATTCTTTTCCTAAAGTCTTGAAATTGTTTGATGTAGGCTCGCAAGAAGGGAACCTTTGTGGCACGCACTGCAATTCCAGCCCATTTATGATTTTATAGGCATAACTGCAGACACAAATCTCTACAGTTGCAGAGGCAAACAGGATTAAGAGCCTAAATGTAGAGTCTGGTAAATATGCCTCAGTTGTGCTCATCTCATTAGAGGAAGGCAGGGTAACAAACACCAGGAGCATCTCTGCTTGGTGCGGGCTGGACAGGGCAATGCAGTGCTACCTGCACGAGCAGCACTGGGAGCAGAGAACAGACATGGAGCTATGTCTCAAGAAACCCTGAAAGCATCTCCCTGCTTACTGTTATCCAAATGCAGGAATAAACACGGGTTTTCTTTACCCTTGCTCAGGCTTCCTGTTTTACCTCCTTCTCTAGCAGCGTGGTCAGGTGCTGCTTTGCCAGCCCCTCATCCCGGTCCTCAGCGTGAGCAAGGTGCAAAGGAGCGATGGGGATCTGCTTCTCCTCCCGCAGCGGGGTGGTCTCCACCTGGTGCCACCGCTGCTCGATCTCCACGTGGACGTTTTGCGGTTTGATGTCTGCGGGGACAGGCAGGATCCGATCCACCTCCATCCTCAGTGCCTCCTCCGGCCCTGCTCCATCCACCGTGTCAACCATCTCAAAGCGTTTGCGCCTCTCCTCGCGCCGCCGGGCCCGCTCCCGCTCCAGCTCGCCTGGGTCGGTGTCGGCGGTGCCGCTGTCCCTGGAGAAGGCAGTGGTGCCACTCTTGGAGGAGTCGGCGGCGTTGGCACGCTCCTGAGCCAGGGCTTGCTGGATGGGGCGGAACTCAGCCCAGTCAAAGGTCTTGGATCGTCCTTCTCGCCGGCGCTCCCGTGCGCGGCTCCGCTTCTGCTCCGAGTCCAGCTCAGTTTGCTCCACATCCGGCTTCTCACTGGGCTTCGGGCTGGGCTCAAAGGATGAGCTTGTTTTGCTTTTCTCCTCTGGCAGGGAGCTGTGGGGACAGAGAGAGAGAAAAGAAAACGTCACTGGGTGCTCAAGGTGGCCAGGCGCTTCCACGCATGCCTTCAAGAGCTGGGTGGAGAGGGGCTGCCGAAGCCCAAGCCAAAGCCAGGTGTGTGCCCCCCTGCCCCTCCATCTCCCATTGCCTCTCTGGCACAGCAGCCCCTCTTCAGGTTGTGCTGACGTGCGAAGCCACAGTGCAAGCGGCCCTAGGGAGCGGCCAATCCCAACCACACTCCTCCTTGGCAGCCACCCCAAGGTCGGCAGTGGCCCCAAAACACACTCATGGGCTGGGGAGAGGCTTCAAGCGCTCCTCCAGCACCTGCCCATGTGCACACACTAATCAGCATAGCCACATCGTGGGATAGCAGGGAGGATGCCACCAGTCCCAACAAAGTCAGCCTGGCTTCAACACTGTGGAGAAGCACAGAGCCACTCTAAGATGCCTTTGGTAACTGGGGTCCAGTTTTCCTCAAGCTCAGCAGAGTCAGGCTGTGAACAGGGTCCAAAACTTCTCCACTATGAACACTGAGGGCACGTATCTGCCATGGGTGCCACAGTTGGTGCAGCAAGGATAGAAAGAGTTACACAACACACCACGGCCATCCCCTAAGACACCGTTTCTCAAGCAAGGAATGGTTTTCAGTGCTGAGTTAGAGGAATGAGAGGGGAGACATACTCGTCAAGCAGGGAAAGAGAGAACAGGGAAGGGCAATACCACTTCCAACCTACGGGCAGCCCATGATGCAATACTAGCTCATTAGAGGCACACATGCCAGCCTTGGAACATGCAGATCAAAATTAAAATAAAGAGAATAGCTGTATGTTAACCTTGCAGAGGAATCCTCTCCCAAGAGAACAGCAGGTGTTTGCCAATCCCTGTGCTACCAGGATCCCCCCAGATACCTCCTGCAGCACAGCCCTTGGGCCCCATGTCCTGCACAACTGCAGGGCTCCAGCACAGTCTGGCTGAGCTTTCCAGAAGGGCACAGGGAACAGAGGGCAGCTCTCTGGGCCCTTCACTGCAGGCACATCAATGCTCACAGTGCTCCACAAGCCCATGCGCACCACTGGTCCCAAAGGCAGCAGCACAGAAGGGCTCCTCCAGCACACAGATTAAATCCCACTCCCCAAAACTGGAGAAGAACTGCATGGGTCCAGGGCCAATATCTTCCAATGCACCTCCATCCACAATCAAACCACAGGCTCAACAGAGCTGGGTTTCAAGAAATTCTGGCAGTCACTGGCTGAGACCAGCTTGGAGATAACTCCTTCCTCAACAAACCCAGAAGGCACCGTGATGGAAAACTCACTCCACACCCACAGGATGCTGCTGCACAACTCCAGAGCACACTCCCAGCCAGGTGCCCAATGCGCAGTCAGTCAGTGATTACAACTGCTTTTTAAACAAGTAAAACAGAAAGGAGATGAAGTCTTAAAATGGAGAAGAGCAGTAGGAAGAAAGGGAGTCCTGAGGTGCCTTGGATGTTGCTGGGGAACAGAAAGGACATTGCTCTGAAAACCACACGGAAGAAGCCAGGAGTTGGACTCAATGACCCTTACAGGTTCCTCCCAGCTCAGGATATCCAAGGACACTATGAACCTCAGCATGCTTAAAGGTGCCATCTCCTGCCAGCCCATTCCTCCTGCACAGATCCCAAAGGGCACAGTGCTGGGAAACAGCAGACAGCACCAAAATTTAGCTCTTCATTTCCCAGCAGCACTCCATGGCTACTGATGCTACTTGTTGATTTTGTACCTCCTCCCTTCCAGATAAATTCACATCACGTGGCAAGGGGAGATGAGAGATTTATAGGGCAGGCAACAGAGAGTTGGTTTCTAACAGGGGTGGCTGCGAGCATGGTGCAAGCTCCAAGGTGAGTATGGGAACTGAGGGACACCAGGGCTAGGAGCTCAGCTAGGGGCTTGAGCAGCCTCTTTGCTCCTTTTGCATGCTTTACACCTGCGTGGCCATCACTGTGTAATTAGCACCTCTGCAGATGGCAGGGAGCAGGACAGCGAGCAGGGCAGCACTCACCCCCCGGGGGTGCTGCCACACGCTAGGATATAAACAGTAATTAAGACTTGAGTAACAAGAAAGCATGCACTGGGCCCAGTGGAGACATGGAAGAGGGTGAGGAGAGCCAGCAGCCCCATCCCAAGCTGCTCAGAGGGTGAGGATGCCAACAGTGCATCAAAGACACCGAACGGGCTGTGCTACATTGCACTCACACCGCAGCCCAAGGGCTTGCCAAAGAGCCCTGGTGCACGCAGAGCTGCAGTTCAGTGCTGTGCCTCAATCCCACGTGCACCCCGACTTGGAAACAGTCCAGTGAAAAACAACATGAGTGCACCTATAAAGCCCTCATCATCAGCTCGGGGTTCAGAGTTGCTGTCTGTTTATGCAGCGTAACAAGTTACTGCACGATCAGCACCCAGACCTTCTGTGTGGGGTAAAGCCAAGTCAAACCATGCCACGTGGGCTCAGAGCAGCAGACAGTGAGCACAGGAGCACCGAGATGCAGTAACCTGCTAGGCTATGCATAGATATGGCTCTTAAAGGGCCGAGAGGTCCCCTCAAATTTCCTTGGTCTTCATCTTCACATCTAGTCACATCAGAAGGTACCAGTGTGGGGGAATCAAGTGTCAAGACCAGGTTGCTTCTTCCCTTCTTTCTGGCTTTTATTGAAAAGAAAAATAAAGGGGGAAACAAAAAAACAAAAAAAAAAAAACAAAAAAAAAAAAGAAAAAGAAAAAGAAATGAAAACTGCAGAACTTCCCATCCGAAGTGCAGAAAAGGAGGAGCATGCAGTGAATCACAAAATATACAAACCACAACATGTTAATACAGGAGAGAACACAGTTTTCCAACCTGGGCTTCAGCACGGATAGTTTCAAAGAGAAGTTTTTCCTGGGATTGCATGGAAATCAAACACAGAGGAATGAAGAGAGAGGTGGCTTTCCTGACATCCTGTGAACCCACTGGAGCTTGGGAATGGGTGCCAAGCAGGGTGGGCATAGGGGTTGGAGCATCCCCAGCCAGCGGAGCCAGTGAAAAGAGCCATGCCACCAAGGGAGGGGCAAACCTGGCAAAACCCTACTGGCTGCAGCCACAGTAAAGACAGGAGACAGTGAATGCTGTGGCTGTGGCTGGGAAGCCCATGGGAGTGTGGCTGGCATGGCTGGTTAGCTGTGAGGGGCACAAACACCCTTTCTCTCAGCCTCAAGCGCTCACAGCTGGTTCGCGGGGAACCAAGGGGCCCCTTCCTCTGGCACTGGTGGCAGGAGAAGACACGGATATTGCTAAAGAGCAAGGGGAAGGAGCTGCTGCTAGCTGGAATATCGAAAGGGAAGGGAGGCGGTTCGCTGGATGGAGTTTAAAGTCTATCAGAGCCAAAGAGCTTCTCCTCCAGCCCTGTGACCCACAGCGGGGCCAGGCAGCTCATGCTGAACAGTAGCCAGAGGAAAGGGGGAACCCAGCACAGCTGAATCCAAGTGGTTTCACAATACCTGGTGGGAATCCAGAGGAGCCTTGATATAGGAACAGTATTTCATATTCCTACGCACAAATTAAAGCCACATTTTCAACCCTCTTTGAAAACTGCACCCGTAAGAGCAACTCAATTATCAGCACACCCACAAAGCATATCCAGATCAAGCCCAGAGAGAGGAGTGTAAGAAAGAGGCAGAGCTTCCAGGGGCAGACAGGCTCAGAAAGAGGAAAGCACAGGGACAAGGAAGAGCTCCTTCTGCACAGCAAACCAGTGCAGGGGCCGTGACTCCCCTTACCTCGTTACATCAGGTGCAGTGGTGGGGCGAACGTGCTTCATGATGGTCTGAATCCAGTTGCGGCGGATGCCAGACGTCATGGCAGAGAGGGTGAATTCCCCTTCCTTTGTCTGAGGAGAGCAGGGATCAGCTCAGAGCTGTGGGCTGCACCCACCAGCACCTTCCCACACATCCCACAGCCACCCCAAGCACCCTGCCCTGAGCATCCCTGCCTCACATCATCCTTACATGGATCTGGAAGCCGTAGTTCCGCTGAACTGGGTACTCAGTGACATCGTAGCACGTTGATAAATCAATTTCTCCATCCAGGTCTGCTGCCTGGAGAGAGAAGAGAGAGATAAAGGATGCTGTAACTCACTGCAAATCAAAAGCAGTGTGGCTCTGTGCAGGAGTAGGGTTTGGTGAGATGCATTGCAGGGAGACAATGAGCAGGGCTGTGGGGAGCACAGAGCCCAGGCAGCAATGGCTTTCACCCCACAGAGCGACACCTACCTCCTCCGCCACTGAATCCCGGTAGTATCTCAGGCTTTGGTCAGTCAGCACAAACCAGTGCTTCTTCCACTAGGAAACAACCAGCACAGGGGAGTTACCAACAGCCCCTCCCCTCCCACCTCCACCAAGCAGTCCTCCCAAAGGGCTGGGGAGAGAGGAACAGGCAGCAACACAAAGGATGCTGCAGTGCTTCAACCCCACAGTTGATGATGAAATACTGCAAGCATCCTCCACGAGCTCCCCTGGCAAGACAAAACTTTTTTTTTTTTTTAAATTAAAAAAAAGCAATACGATACTCTTGTTTTACCCATGATATCTAAAAACTGAGCTGCAGCCCATTCCTGGCACTTGTTTTATACATGTACATCTTCTGCACACTCCTGCTGCCACCCATGCCTCAGGACTGACTGCAGCCAGGCTGCAGGAACCCACATATACGGAACCTGCCCAGGCACAAGGCACAGTGGAGCAGGTGGGAGCTGCCCCAGACTCACCTGCCCATCCTCATACTGCTTTGTCAGCCAGCCCTTCTTGAAGTTCAGCAAATCAGGCTGCAAGAAAGGACAGAGGCAGTCAGAGTTGTCACATCCAGCCTGGGAATAGGCAACAGGGTGATAAAACCCAGCACAGCAATCACAGGAACCAGCAGCAGTGAAGCTGGTCACTGCACTGTGTGGAGGCTAAGTGTCTGCTCCAAGGAGGCACAGGAATCTGCTGTATGATTTATTTAGGCTGTCTCCTTCCTAGCAGCTGTGATTTTCTACTGTTGCACCAGAATTACAACGGAAGGAGAAGCAAGGAGTTAGCAACACTGCATGCATTTTTGTTCCTTTGTTATCCACCAGGAGGGAAAAAGGACCTGCAATTCCATGCACAGATCCAGCACCAGGCTCAGTTCCTATGTTCAGGGCCTGGAAATACTGGGAATCCCAGCATTGTGCCACAAAAACAGCACCTGCTACTTCCTGCAGCCAGCAAGGAAAGCACTCGGCAGTATGGGATCACTCCCAGCAGCACCAGGAAGGATGCAGGGAATGTTTCCCACTGACTGCAAAATGATGTGCACTGTCACTTGATATGCACTTCTTGTACCCTTCTATTACCAAGAATCTTAAAGTCATTCTTGTCACAGTACAAGCCTACATAAAAAGCCCCACAGAAATGCTAAGCTACTGCATTTTTGAGAAGTCCTTGAATACGTGCTGTCCATCCATGAAAAAATGTAAATATCATGTATTTACAAAGGCTAAGTAATCCTTCTCAGAGATTAGTGTATTTATTTTGTTCCTACAAAGGGTGGAGAAAAAGAGTGGAGGGTGTTCCATGCTTGTTTTGCACTGTTTGCCTCCAGGTCTGGTGAGCATTTTGAACATGCAAATGGTAGATCTTGTTCCACTAACACCAGCTTGCAACTGCACAAAGCACTGCACAAAGCACGGAAGCACTGATGGAAAACAGGGCCATGTATTAGCTCTCCTTAACAAACCAAATGCAAACTTGGCTTGGTACCCATTACTCAAATACGCACCAGTCATGAAGCACTGCCTGTTTTAATTTCTGCAGCAGTAGAGGGGAAAAGGCAAAAAGCAGAGCTCTAACTCTCAGCATTAGCCACACCTGATTCAAGTCAAACCCAACCATCGGCTCCAACACAAGCCACAGCAGATGCCCTGTGTGTTGGCTAAGGGGAGAGCAGATGAGATTTCCATTGGAGCTGCCTGAGAAAGGCTCTGGCATCCACCCACGTGGCAGAGGACACAGCCCCGGTGGCTCACCGTCATGGAGGACTCTGTGGACCTTCTGTCCAGTGACTTGGCCCGGCGGTGTGGGGACAGTGGAGATGCAGACACGTCCAGGATGGAGCCCATGGCTGTCCCTTCGCACGTGAAGTCCTGTGCAGATAGCAGAGCCTGGGTCAGCACAGAACTAGGGCAGCAAGTCCTGCTCCCTGGCTCGTGGCACAAAAACCCACATATTTCGGGGGCATGTCAGGCTCAGAACAAGTGTCACCTCACTGGCAAGATCTTTTTTCAGGCTTCTCAGGGAATAAGCTGCTCCCAATACATCTAAGCACAACTGGGTCTCAAGACTGCCTGTTTCTTTTGTTATTTCATGCCATGAGGATATGTCTTGCTGTGCCAGATCTGATGTTTTCCTCTTTCTATTCCAGAGGATAGAAAAGAGATAACCTGATTTTCTGCCCTGACCTGCAGCTGGGCCAAGGGAGCAGAGCAGTGAGCAGCAAACCTGCATGGGCTGAGCCAGCAGTGCTGCTCTGCACATGATCCCACTGTGCTCAACCCAAATCCCACCATGAGACCTCAGTGGTGGCATGATTGTATGGAAACTGCTTACCCGTTTCCGTGGGAAAACCCTCTTCTCACTCCTGCCCTGCCGCGTCTCGCTGGAAAGGGCAGCTCCTGCTGGCACGCTCGTCTCCATGTGCTCTGCATTCTCAATGTCTAATGCTTCAAATTTCTCAATTACCTGAGACCGCCTGGAAAACAGAGAGAAAGGGGAAGGCAGAGCTGCTTAAACCACGAGCAGAGTTGTGTGGAGCTCACAGTCCCGACGCACGAGGGCTGCCTGAGGTCAGTGCACAACTGCTCGGCTCATAGCATAACGCTGCAGCTACCAACAACCTGAGACTACAGTGCACAAAAATCACACCCCACTGGGAGCTGGGCAGCTCCACATCACCCTGCATGTATCCTGTAAAACCTCAGTCCTGGTGCAGGTAAAGCACCAAACTGGAGCATACACTGGTGCATCCAGCTGTAAGTTGGACATTCTATGTGGGCATCCCTCACAAAATCCATGTCCTCTGCTGAAACTGGCCTGCAAGGCAGCTGGAGGGAGCAGGAGCACACCTACAGCTGGACACCCCTCACATCACAGCACCCAGCTTTCCCAGGATGGAGAACTACAATAGAACAGCACACACCCTATAGCAGGATGCTCCCAATAGGCAAAAAATGGGCTTCTTCAGGTGGAATTAAAAGTGCCATTTCAGCAGGAAAAGCTGTCTGCTGACCCACAGGAGTGAAAATAACAGAATTTTCTAAGGACCTGCTGTTCTCAAACTGGCACCCCCAGGGTCTGGGCAAGAACCAACCTCTGAGCTTTGAGCACAACCTGAGAAAGCAAAGCAGTAATCTACCCCAGGACACAAATTAGCTGCGCCCCAAGCTGTGAGGTTTCAATTCCCATTTGAACCTCCCCAAAACACTCAGTCCAGAGAGGATCCTGAAACAGCATCTGGATACCTAAAATCAGGAACCCTCAACATGCATGAAAATCACAAGGGCAACCACATGAGGGAAAACAGGTCATCCAAAAACATTTTTGTTTTAACACTTTTCACCAAAAAAAAAAAAAGGAACAGCAGATTAGAACTTAAAAAACAAAAATAAAATAAAAAAAAAATGAGATGTTTAGTTTTAAACTAACATTGCACCAAATCCCATCAGTCAGACACATTCCGAGCATAGCCCAGCCCTGTGGGAGCTGCTGCTCAGAGCCAGGCTGCCAGGACCAAGGAACTGAACTGGGCCGGGGGGAGCTTTGCATTTTAAATTCACATCTCTGGGGACGTCTGTTCAGCCCCCACTGCCTCCCAGTTTGCAGAGTGGGAGCAGACAGATCCCATTGCTCATGCAGAGCTCTTGATCTTCCCAGGATGATCTGCTCAGGTAAGAGGTGTCACAGCACCCAGCTCACAGAGCACAAATCTACATCCTCCATCTCCAACACACGAAGAGCTGTTTTGGAGATGAGTTTTTAACCCAGCCATCCCCTTTTCACCCCGGCCCAAACCTCTGAGACTCAGTTTAAGAGGGAGGAAGAGATTTGTAAATTAACGTTATCTGCACCCTAACAGATGAAGGCCTGAAGAAAAACAAATTAAGAGAAAAAAAAACATAAAAACAAAATCAAAAGCAGGTTGATTTCTCATGAAAGGGGCTGCACCACCAGGTTGTTCTACGGCTTGAGATTGAGATGAGATGGTAGCGAAGCAGGCGAAGTAAAGGCGGACACGTCACACAGCAACACAGCAGGAGAAGGTGGAGAGCAACAAGACCTGGAAGAAAACAAGGCTGGAAAATGAATGAACAGAAGAGGAAATTATATATCCGCATCTACATACAAAACAAAATCCAGTAATTCATCATTGAAAAAGGAGGAGGGAATAATTAAAAAATAATAATTAAAAAAAAATCACTGCAACCCAATCACAGCCCCAAGGATTAATAACATTCAGATTACAGGAAAGAATCATGTGTCCCATCAGCTCAGTATTTCAGAGAGGTTACTGTGAGGGGTCCCTGGGAATGCAGCTCCATGCTGGCAGTGCTGTGCTGCAGGCAGGGAGGGATGGAGCAGTTGGAAAGCTGTGCTGCTGCTTGGTGCTGCACTATGGAACTCATCCCAGGGAGCTTTGCTCATCTCTGCAGGCTGCTCATCTTTGCCAGGCATGGAACCTGAGCTGCAGGTTGAGGCTGTTAGCTGGGGGTGTGTGTGCAGGGGGAAGGAGAGCTCTCACAGCCAACAAGCTGTCACTGAAGCAGTGTTCTTTGACTGGAGGAAAGGGCTTATTTGTAGTGGATTCATTCATTATTTAGCAGCAAGAGAGACAGTGAGCCTCAAGAAAAGGACAAAGAATTTCCCCCAAAGGTACACAAAAACAAAGAGGATAGCTCTAAAAGGAAAAGAAAGCTCTGTTTTAGAGAGTGGGCAGTCGTGTCTTTGCTGCAGCAGCATCCAGAGCAAAGCCTTACATCCCAAGAAGCTCCAGAGAAGGAATTTGAGAAAGAAAAGTAGCTCCGCTGCTTACTGAGGTTAGAAATACTCGCCAGCCCTGGCTGCACTCTGACACAGCAGGCTCCTGCCAGCACAAGCAGAGCACGGGGGCAATTGGAAAAGCTGCATTTTCAGAGGCTGCAGCGCAGGAAGCGTGCAAGAAAAGCCAAGGGAGTGAGCTCTGAGCTCCCGCACCCCAAGGACACCCCATCCAACACCAACACCCCTCCCCAAAGCTTCCAAAGCTGCTGAGAGGCACCGAGATTCATCCCTGCTCTGCTGACACACAGGGACTGACACCCAAAAACATGGGATTCAGCTTGCAGCTGCCACAACCCCCTCTGGTGTGCAAAATGGGCTTGAAGATTCATCTCTGGGGTTTCCAAATCACTGCTTGGAAACGGCCTCGTCCCTCCCAGGGCTGGGATGAGGGAGCAGGGATGTGGCTCAATCCCTGTGGGCTGCAGAGCCGTGGCCCCACCCTGTGTGTGCCAGCAGAGGGAACTCGCACTCCACAGACCCCCACGTGCCAAAATCCCACAGATATCTCCTGCTCAGGGCTGCTTTCTGATGCATGTTTCAGAAGCAACCACAAGCTCAGACGTCTGCATGGGGCGTGGAGTTAAGTGCTGGGAATAAATAATCGACATGGAATATTTCCAGCACAGTCATGGGCATCAGTCACGTAATAGCTCCTACTATGGGGAGACAGGGAAGGAGCCTGAAAAACAGCTCTATCTGGAGCTCAGACCACAGGTGTGTCACTCAGGATGGAGCACCAGGTAGCAGCATAGCTCTTTTCCAGCAGCAGCTCTGACACTCCCGTGCTGATTTACAGTGGGTTAGAAGGAAATGGAAGGAAGGGACAAAAACACCCAGATAATCAGAGCGAGCCTGTCTGGCTGCACTGAGAGTCCAGAGGCAAAGCTGAGCCATGCCTGATGGTGACGGGGTTCATGCATGGGTAAAGGACTTCAGGCAAATGCTCACAGATTTGTTAGTGGGTTACTGAGGAGGAGGAGGATTAGGTATAGTGCTAAACACGGCAGGAGAAGCAAACCCTGCAGCATGCTAGTGAGTTACTGCGTTTGCTCAACCTTGATAAGCACAGCCTGAATTTGGAAAAAAAAAAATGATAGGAATCTGTGCACTCAGTGAACTCATATTTATAAAGCAGCCAAGCCAAGGTGAGCAGGGCAGATGGGAGCTCCCTGGTGCGATGCTGAACTGCCTCTCTGTGCCTTGCTGAGCCCATCTGGACATGGGTGCCAAACCCCCTGAGCCCCACAGAGCTTCATCCATCACCCCCAGACTCCACACCCTGTGCTGGACTAGGGTCAGCTCCATGGGTGCAAGACCCCTGCTCATCTCTCAGTACAGCTCTGAGAAATAGGAGACATTTTTCCCATTTCAATGCAGCAGTGCATTCCTGCTAAAGGCCCCAGGAGTCCAGCTGAGCTGGTAGAAAGAGATTTGCCCCAGGAAAAGGCACCTGCCAGCAGGAAGTGCATGGGGCTGACATTAAAAAAAGGCACTCCCTGGCAGCAACATTCTCTTGCAGTCCCCACTACCTGCATGCAAACCTCTGCCTTCCCTGTCCTGTTGGCAGATCCCAGTTTCCTTTTGGCATGCCAGATCCCAAAACTGCACAGTGCCCATGGGGGCTGGAGCAAGTGACTGCCAGCACTGGGGACCTTGCAAGCCACATAGGGCCACAATGTCACCCATACTTGAACAAACACGCTACAAGTTGAGCTTATCAGCCTGTCCCCAGCTGGGGCGACCAGAGGTCCTGCCTGGCACCCTTCCCCCTCTGAACTCTCAGGGCAGGGAGAAATCCAATCCCATGCCCTGCTCCTCTGCCCCAACCTCTGCACGCTGCCAAAGCTGGGATGGGTTCAGGTGAGGCAGGATCCTGCTGCCAACCCACAGCATGGGCACAGAGCTCCCACACCTGCTCCCAGCTCTCAGATGCCAGGCTGGAAAGCAGTCCTTTAGGGGCTGTGAAGAAACTAACCGGCAGCGCTGCTGAAATCACACTAGAGAGAACATGCCCAGAGGAAAATCAAGGCGAGAAAATCAGACTGGCAGACAGTCCTCTCGCCCGGGGCCCATCTCCTGGTTTGCTCTTCTGCCCTCGTTGCACTAACACATCCTTCACCTCACCCAATGACTGCTAAGAATGCCTGCAGATGCCCTCCTCACCTCCTCTGCACTAAGCTTGTTTGCAGCCCCACACCCGACTCTCCTCTCCCAGATTAATGCCATGACATTCTGAAACCTCTCTCAGCTCATTAAGCAGTTGCATAACACACCCAGCTCACCATTTAGAGAGCTAACCTAATTAATGGTGCCAGCTGCCCGTGCGTGCTGTGCCGGGGAGGGGACAGGAAGGGTGGGCTTGCTTGCAAATACGGCATCCAAATGTCACCAGGCTGACATCCACTGCTAAGGCCACCATACTGCCTGGATGGTGTGAATGGGCAACGTGGTTGCCCCCAAATCCACAATGGCTGCAATGCAAAGGGGCCAAAGTAAAAGAGTAGAGATTTAGGTTAGATGTTAGGAGGGAATTTTTTACTCAGAGGGTGGTGAGGTGCTGGCACTGCTGCTGAGAGTGGTGGCTGCCCCATCCCTGCAGGTGCCCGAGGCCATGGATGGGCCCTGGGCAGCCAGCCCACATCAGGGCTTGGAACTGTATGGGCTTTGAAATCCCTTCCAACGCAACCCTTCCATGATTCTATGATTCACAAAACAGCCTGCCAATACCTCCCATCCAAGGCTGCACTGGGGAGGGCGACCCCAAACCTCACTGATGCTGCAAGCATGCAAGAGGGAGGTGAACCACTCATCCCTTACCTTCTCTCATTGCCAAAGAGCCGGGCCACTTCTTCTCTCCCAGGGCTACGTGCCCGGGTTCTCCGCTCTAGCCGCTTTCTCTCCACCTGGAAGGCCTCACGATTACTGATCCTAACGGCCTTGGGAACGTCGGCCAGGGTGGTGTACTGCCGGCTGGCTTTAAAAGAAAGGGGACGCCCCGATTTTTCAGCTCCCCTTCCTACATCTCTGCTGGAGTCCTTGTGCATGGGGCAACTGCTCTTCGAGTCCAAGGAGTTCAGAGAAAAGCTGTGAATCACTCGGTCGCCTGATCGGGTACCTGGGGAAGGAAAGGGCTGGGCATGCTCCTGTGAGGGCGATTTGGGATAACTGTACCTGTTGTTTGGGGTGCTGGGGCTGGGTGGGCTCGGTGGTGGTGGCAGCTGCTGCTCTTCCAGCTTCGAGTCTTGCTTGGTCTTCTCCAAGGAGAAGTAGCCGCTCTCAACACGAGTCTTCCGCCCACAGTCTATCCGGTCCCCATTCATGGAGCTCTCGTCTAAGGGACAAGAAAAACACGTTTGGTTTCAAGTCTGAGTTTTGATTTTAACAAAAAAAATGTCATGATTCCAAGCAGGAACAGTGCAGGAAATGAGAGCAAGGACAGTCTGAGTCCCTCAGCATCACAGTCTCTCCCACCCTGACACCAATCCCAATCCTTCTCGCCTGTGCAAAAGGGGAGATGCTTGCAGGGAGCTGGCAATCCTGAGGGCACAGGATACCTCAAGGGCTTACAGGATCCCAGTGAGGTATGGGGTGGCACAGACAGTGTTCCCAGGTGGGGACAGCATGAACATTCCCAGTCTCTCCCATTAAAAAGCATAGGAAAGGTGTGAATTCTAGCACTTTTCACTTCTGCTTGTTTTTTGTTTCAAAGAAACTGAGTAGGCTTTAGATGAGCAGGGAAACTTCTCTTTTTTGGGGGGAAGCTTAGTGTGAAAGCCTCCACCCATTCCCACCTCTGTCCCTCCAAGCAGCAGCCACAGCTCCAAGGAAACACAACAGATGCATCACTCTTTGCACTGGGGAGCAGGAAGAAAGCAGCTCTATTCTGCTCCCATCATGCAGATAAAGGAAACTTATCCTCAGCCCAGGGCAGGAAAAATCCCCAGCCCCTATTGTTTCAGGGAGAACAATACTGTGGCCCCAGGCGCCTACCATGGACTAATCAGGGAGACCAAATATAAACAGGGCCCTGCTGCAGGGGCCGGATGAGGAAGCAGCACTCAGGGCTTGGCAGCCCCCACACCCTATGGGCTGCCCCAGGGGGCCACAGAGGTGCTATGAAAGCATTCCGTCACCCCTCCCAGCCCCCCCCTTTTCCTCCCCATGTGAGGACAGGTGGCCCCCAGGAGCCCTCTGTGAGCATTTTAACATATAAGCTTAGTCTTACTGAGCAAGTTTGCGCTGACAAGACACAATCTCCATCTCAGAATGACAGAACCACACAGCTGAGGTTGGCAGAGACCTCTGGATCCACCTGTTCTAACTCCTGCTCAAGCAGGGACACCAGGGTAGGGTGCCCAGGGCCACGTGGCATCACCTTACCTTCCTTGCTGTCCAATATGGGATCCTTCAGAGAGCTGGCAGCCCCCTGCACTGGGCTCTGTGCTGGGCTGATGCTGCTGCTCGTGTCTGCTGGCTCTTTGCCCCTCATTTCCTCCTGCCACAATGTGGACTTGGTGGTGGGGACCTTCTCAGCACTGGGGATATTGCTGCTGGTCACAGCCATTTTCGCAGGGCCAGGTTCCTGGTGTGGACAGGGAACAGCGGGTGAGAGGGGGTCTGCCCAGAGAAGCCCTGCCCCTTCCCTTTACAGTGGTAACACTATAACACGACAGAAAGCACAGCAATATAGAGCAGGCTACAGCAAGTGAAGATAAGTCCAAATGCAGCAGCCATGGACAGAAACAAAAGAAAAAAAGCTGCCTTCTCTTCGAAGGCCTCAAGTAAGCAGGGATATCTAGCAAGAGATACCCTTACCTCTACTGCCAGCCCTTAAATGAGGTCTGGGAAGGGTTGGATCCAACCCTTCTGGTCACTCAGATGCATTGCACACACCTGAGCTCCCTTGCGTTGGCCCTGCCTTCCCACAGGTGCTCAAACACTGCTTCAGGCCCTGACTTAGCATTTCTACTACAGCAGTTTGGGGGGGCAGTACACCCTTGGTAACCAAAGCAAAGAAGGCACAGCCTTCCCCACGTCCGTCTGCATGTGCATCTGCGTGTCCCCGCTCTGTCTGCAGGCTTCACAAACATGGAGCAGTGCCAGGTCCACGTGCCAGGAATGAATTTGCTCACTGTCATAATGTAACATCAGAAAAAAAGAAAAAAAAAGAAACAGCAACCAAGTGAAAAGATATTGGATGTAGAAGAAAATTAATTCCCTGCCACTAGCAGCTGCGTTCTTAATTTGTCACAACCAGTTTGTTATGGGCCATTGATACAAAATAGAAAAACCATCCAGCACCGTGTCCCTCCCGGGTGCTTCCACTGCATAGCAGGATGCTGCTTTTAGAAAGGAAAGTACAAGATTGCATTGAGGTTACTTTAGAGCAATACCCATCAGGATAAAAGCAAAGGGCTCTGCACACTGGGTAGTGCCAGCAGCTGGTGGCTCCCCACAGCAGCCCAGGTTAGATGCACAGCAGCTTTCCCAGCTCATGTGGGGCTTGGCTTTGTTCCTTAGCAGATGTTTTGCTCTTGTCGTATCAGCAAATGACCTCAGTATGGAAAAAAGTCCCCTCGGAAATTTCATCCTAAAGGAATGCAGTGTTGGAGGTAAATGATCCGGAGGGCAACAACTCTCTGGAGGTGCTGCCTCTTGGAGGGGTCGGACATTGCCATGTCCTTCCAGCCTCAGCCACGCTCTGTCCATTGATTCAAAAGCTCAAAGCCGATCGTCAGACGTGTATCTTTATATACTTCTCACACACGCCCCCGTATAATTATTTGTAGATATGCATTTAATTAGACACAGAACCAAGGGCCAAAAGGCGCTCTATAAACAAGCAGCACAATTAACTCTTTGTCTTCCAGAATGAATGGCTCAAAAAAGGAGCGTGTCCCAACATCATTAGAAGCAATCTCCAGTTGCAGTAAAACCACAGCGTGCTGTCCTGACACACATCTCACGCATTCTGGTGCAAAGTAAACCCGAAACAGAGGGCAGCACCTCCAACCCCAGATTTCAGCCCCAGATCATGCCTCACTTTCCCAGGAGCTGAGAGCAGACAGGGCAGCACGCTCCTCCTCCCCCTGTATGGCCAACAGTGAAAGAGAAACCTGACCTATTTCTCCTAAGACCTCAAGCTGATTGCAAAGTAAAGGTGAAAATAAGTCCAGTATTGCATCTAGCAACCCCTGCCCAAACTGCAGTTGTTGGCACAAGCTTCCCAGCTTCACTCGAGTTGCTCCCATCCCAGCATTCAGCAGGGTGAAGGTGCAAAACAATGGGGCGAGCTGAAAATGAGCCTCGTGCCCCAGGAGCACAGCCAAGTCCTGATGTAAGAGGCAAAAGGAAAACGGCATGGGAGTAAGGACAGGCAGAAATATCCTAAATATCTTCTTTTTTTGTTGTTGTTAAATCACAAAGGTGTCCATCACTCCCTCAGCAGCTCTCAGACATGATCCACTGCCGGATTAGTGTGCTGTGTCTTTAGAAAGAAATCAGCCTTTCCCCAGCACACAGAGAGAGAGAGCTGAACAGCAGCCAACTTCAGGAGAAGCCATTTCACAGAGGGGGATTTGGTGCTGGTTTTTTCCCTGGCATTGATTTGTTGCCTGCGTCGGCACGATTTGAGGGATGAAGCAAAGGTGCTTTCACATTTCCCTTCTGGCTCTGTGGGTTGACCATGAGCACCTGCAACAGCAAAGCACCCATCCAGCGCCAGGTCCCACACAGAGGTTGGATTTGTAAAGTGAATTTGAGCTTTCTTCCAGTAGCTCCACTGCTGTTGCAGGGCTGGGAGCAACGGGATGCTCTGATGGAGAGGGTGGAAAGAGAGCTGCAAGCACGATGAGGTGTGGAGGATGGCATCCCACAGGGTTGTGAGATGCTGTGCCTCAATCCAATGTGGGAAAAGGGTCACCAGGTTCCATGCTCACCCCATCCCCAAGCACATGGGGAGTCAGGCTGCATGTATGGGGAGTTGCTGTCCTCCCCACAGCCGCTTCCCTTATTTGGTGCTCAGGAGCTCGAATCCTGTACGGTTTCCAAGAAGTTGCTATGGCAATGAAATGCAACCCAGAATGATGTTTTTCTGGCCCCTTGCCCCTTTCTCCTCCTCTCTCTGTCCCCTTTCCTGAACCCAGCCTGGGTTTAGTGCTGCGCTGGGCTCCCTGCCCTGCTGCACCAGCTCACTGGGTTGCCCCAAATGCAGCAGGATTGAGGCCAAACAACTCGTAACATGCCACAGAGGAGACACCTCCCCTGCAGCATCATTGGAGCCAATGCTCAAGGGGCTGTGATGATCCCACCGCTTGGAAGGGAGTGCCTCAATCTTCCAGCACAGTGCAGAAAAAGCATCATTTCATCTCATTATTTCTGTTCCTACTGATTAAGATAACTTTACCTGGTGGAGTGGTGGAAACTTGATTCAAATAGACACTACATACAGCTTTGCATGGAGACATCACTGTGCTGGGGACCAGAAAACTGGGGTTCAGGGGAGCCCCAAGGTGGTTTTCCCTTCCTGACAGCAGCAGCCCCATAGAGGAGTCCAGCACTCAGTCCCTGCAGAGGTCAGATGGCCTCAGAGCTGCGGCAGTTCTCAGCCCCAGCAAAGGACAAGCACAGCCTTGGGGTCACGTTCCCAATCAGTGGGATTCTCCCCCACTCTGGCCACGTGGGAGCTTGGCAGGAACGAATGAGTCATGGCCGGCCCCGGTTTTTACCATTTATAGTCAAAGCCAGTGCGAAGCCATCACTGGGTCCCGGGGGAGTGCAGCTCCAGCCCCCAGAGCTCCCAGCCCAGCCCTGGCCTTTACTATTTTCCTTTCATTTCCATTATCTCCAAGGTCATCTCCAACAGGGTAACCGGAGCCTGATGGAATTTCATGCTACTTCTACTGAAAAGGCCCCTTGAGCGGTCAGCATCTCTCCCTGGGCCCCTGGGACCACATGGCTTTGGGACAGCACGTGCAGGGCTGGTGCCAGAAGACTGAGCGTGCCCTCCTGGTTTGGGGAGGGATATGTGCTGGAAGCAATGCTCCCCAAGAGGGAGTCAATGGACTGGGATGCTGTGTCCATCCAGGGTTACCTGTGGAGTTGGGGGCTCTACCTTCCTCTTCTTCTTCTGGTTCTGCTTGTTCGTCCTTGGGTAGACTATCAGCATCTCCAGCCACCTGTGGGCAAAGAAGAGCAGCAGGTGAGATGTGTGCTGACAACAGCAGGCAGGACAGGAGCAATACTCACTCCCAGGTGTGGGGAGTAAGACAGTGCTCCCTGCACTGCAGGGACTCTGATCTCATAACCAGGCAGACACAGTCTGATGCACTCCAGGAACAGGCTGCCCATAAGCCAGCCCTTTGCTTCCTCCAGAGACAGAGACAGGGAGCAGCAGCCCCCATCACAACCCCCCACACCCAGAGGTTGGTAGTCGAGCTGTCTGTATTATCTTGAGCTGGAGCTCAGCATGCAGATGAACACCCCTCTGAGCTGGGCTGGAGTACCACGATACCCAACAACCATCCCAGACCTGGGAGAAAAGCAACTCGCAGAGCAGGACAGCAGAGGAGGGAGGACAGGGAACAGCTCCAGGCTGCTTTGGCTCAACACCACTCACTGCAAGAGAGAGGTCACAGCTGAGGGTGGCACAGGGCAGGGATTCAAGGATCCTGAAAGGCAGCCGAGAACTTCGGAGCTACCAGAGGACCTTCTCCCTCCAGAGCTGCTAACACCAGCACGCTGCACACAATGCACTTTTGTCTGAGAAAGAGCAGCATGAACTCAGCACTGTGAAGCCCATCCCGTGCATGAGCCTCTCACTCAGGGCACCCTCTCTGGCTCTCCCACAGCCACTCCTGCAATTCAGGGAGCCCAGAGAGGATCTGCAGTGCTGGAAAATGCTTGTGCTTCAGACTTCCGTCCTCTGCCCTCCTGCTCCCCCCACTTCGCACGCTGCTGCTGTAAAGCACTTTGAGATGACCACATCAAGTGGGTTTTGGTTAAGCAATAAATGCCAGAAGCATGCAACAAACGTACAACAAATTCTCCCCGAGCTGGGGAAATCTTCCTGTCGTGCTGCAACTGCAAATGAAATCCTCTTGGCTTGGGCCCAGAGCGAGACTGCTTGGGGATGATTAATGCTTGCAGTCGGGAGCAAACGCGCTGCTTCAAAATCTAACGCCGGGCCAATGAGCAATAAATCAGCCCCACCTTGCTCTGCAATGCTGCTCCCTCGTGCTGCTGGCAGGACAGGAACAAAGGCTGAGCTGTGAATGGGAGTGTGGGGAGAAGAAGAACGCAGCAGGGCATGAGGGACCATACTTCGGGGTATAATCATTGCATCCACCCTGCCAGCCCCCCTTTGGTGTCACTCACACTCATTGGTCTCAGTGGAGTAGGGAACTTTTGTCCCATGCCAACACTCATCTGAGCAAAAGCCCAAGTTTTTGCCAGAGAAATGCCTATTTCAACTACTGCTTACAAAAATGGGGGAGTTACAACCAAGGAAAGTGCTTGGAAATAGAAATTGTTCCAATGGGATGCACCAGCTCTGTAGGTGCCAGGCTAGGAAGCATTGGGGAGGTACCATGCCTCTGGACAGATCAGGAAGAAGATGTCAGAGGATGCTTCTAGATCAGCATCCAGCACTTGGGAGTTGGAGAATCTACCACCATATGCTCATGTTAAAGTGGTCTAAAGTGACCTAGGAATGATGGCCTTGAGAAGTAATGAGCAGCTTAGGATCTGAAGCTCCCTGCAGTGGCTGAGCCTCCTCAGTCACTGGCTCTGCAAGGTGTACACATGTTGGAAAGCCTCGTGGCACAGCACAAAGGAAGGACTCAAATCATCCATTCAAGCTGCTGCTCATGCTAACCCCACGAATATGGCAGCTCGGGGCTTGCTAACACTCCTGCTCTGCTGCAGGTGGAAGGGATCCGCCAGGCCAGGAAGCAGGAAGGGGAAAGAAAAGCCAACCTTGCCAAAAAGGAGGAGAAGAAGAGGGGAGCTGAGAGCCAGGCAGCACTGACAGCCAGCCCTGGGTCAGCCTGCACTCACCCGCTGATGATCTCCTTGTTCTCAGCCCGGATGAAGTGCTCTTTCTCTGGTGTTAGGATGCATAAGGAGAATTTCTGCCCCGTGCGGCTCTCCCCGTCCACCACATCCGTGCACTGGTTCATGTTGATGGTGCCCTGTGGGAGCGTTGTCGGCTGCAAGGGGAAGGAAAAAAGGGGATACATGAGGAGACAGGAGCAGATGGGCACAGTGCCTTAAACCTCTCCAGGTAGCCACCAGGATTCTACACACCCAGTGTTCTGTCCACAAGCAGAGCTCTGCCCATTGAAGTTAATCAAACACGTAGATTGGGAGCATCTCCCCCAGCCAGCCACTGGGATGCTCTGCAGGGTCATGGCATGGAGGGGACCTCATTTACCCGACAGCTTTGGAAAGCACGGTGTCGCCTCCTGGTCCCCCTGCCCCAAGGGGATGCAGTTAAGCAAGATGAGTGGTGGCCTCCTCAGCCCAAGGGGACACGGAGGGACTTAGATCAGTGTCACTGCTGACAAGAGCTGACAGGTCCATCTGCAGCAGCACCAGCTCATCCGATTTACAGCGGCAATGCCACATCCCTGCTGCCCCCATCCCAAGCCTGCTGTGCCCTGCTGCCAGATATGGTGACACAGGGGTCCCCCCCCCACCACAGCAGCTCTTTGCAGGCCAGCATGAGCCCCAGATGAGATGGACAGTGGGACCCCTCTGAGTTGCACACAGCACCAAAGGAGCACCCACACAGCCCACGATCACCTCTGTGCCCCAGCAAAGCCCCCTCTCGTCCTCCAGATGGCCAGGCCAACAGGGAGATGAGTTTTTTGGCAGATGCTGATAAGATTTTTACCATGGAAACAGGCTCCAGCAAATCACATCCAAGAGCAGCATGCAAAGAAGAGGTGACCAGGGAGAGCTGCAAAAGCCCCATTCTACAACCCAAGGAATTCAGCTGGTCTCACTGAGACCCCTGCCCCAGTTTATCCGTATGCAGATATGAGAAATATCCCAGTTTCACCAGGAGAGAGGCTTTCCCCATGGCTGTGCCCCCAGATGGGTCAAGGAGGGAGTGTGAGCACCCCACGCAGGGAACTGAGGTACTGGTGCCCCTGTGCTGGCATGTCAATGAGACCAAATTTACATCAGGGACATCAAAACCTCTTATTTTTGGTTGTGAAAACCAACATCAGCATCCAGAAATCCTGCAGGGGGAAGGGGAAGAAAAGCCGAGCACAGCCCAGAAGGTCTCCAGCTCAGCCCCCCCTGCTCACTGCCACGGGAAGTCAACTCCTAAGAGGATTTTTTGTCTTAGACAACAAAAATAAAACCCTGCTTTCCGGTAGCTATAAAAACCCTACGGAAAAACTTTCTCCCAGCTCCAAGTAGAGTCTTAGAAACATTTTTGTCTCCCTTGCCTTCGGCTGTGCCAAGGCCTCCAGGACCATGAACTCTGCACGGCCACATAGGTCCAACCCCTTCCCCACCCGCAGCCTTTATGCACAGGGAACACGGCCAGGACAGGGGGGAAAAGGGGCTGGGGATGGCTCTAGGAGGCACCCCTGCACCTCGTAGCTCTGGGCAGAAGATGAAACCTGACAGACAAGCAGCCTGGCTCTCTTGGGATTTAAATCCTTTTACATCTATTTATTTCCTTCTTTGCTGCCGACGCAGGCACTTTGAAACCAAGCGAGATGCAAATGCTGCAAGGTGGAAGCACACACCAAAACAAATGGCACCAAGAGCACGGTCAGGATGTGGCCCCCTGGGCAAAGACAGAGCTCTGCTGCAGCACCTGGGGAGAATCCAAAAGGAAACCTTAAATTCTGTGCTATGGGGAGCAAACCCAAGAGGCTTTGCACTCTGCTCATGTATCCACTGGAACTGGTGATGCTCAGAGCCAGACCATGCCCAGCCCCAGCACCCCAACATTACACCCCAACTTGTGTACCACACACTCCCTACCTACTTCCTATGGTGTGTGAGGAATGAATACGGAGGGGAACAGAACAGAAAGGAGAGAAAGAGGGAGCAGAAGCCTTTTAGGAGCCCTGCGGAAGAAATCCCAGCCTTGGGGGCACAGCGCCCGTGCCCACGCCATGCTCCCAGGCCGTTACACAACGTCAACTTGGTGAAATCTGGAACATAACCTTTAAAGAAAGGCGATGGGGCAGGGGGAGGAGGAAACCAAACAAAAGAGACATTTTACTTTCTGCCAAGAACTAGGAGGGGAAAAAAAAAAAAAAAAAAAAAGAAAGAAAGAAAGAAAGAAAAAAAAAAAAAGAAAGAAAGAAAAAAAAAAGAAGAAAAAAACTACCATTTGTCTATCTCGCATGGCAGGCTGGTTGCCTTGGCACCAGGGTCTGGCCAGCCTGGAGGGAAGATAGGGGCTGAATGCTCCCCATGGTCCCGCTCCTCTGTCTGGCCCCAGTGCGGCACAGGAAGGGCTCTGGTGTGGGTTTGCCCTGCTCAGGCTCCCAGCACTGCTCCAGATTAGCAGCGAGTTGGGCACGCCTGAGGAAGAGCATCCAGGCTGCCTCCATAAATGCTTCTTGACAAATGTTAATTCTCTGAGCTAAAATATTCATGAGGATGGCTGCCGAGGAGCAGGCTGCTCATCCACAGTGCTCTTAAGTGCTCTGCAAAGGGAGCTGCTAAAAGCATTGCCTGTCCCTGGTGCTCAGCCCCACGCTCAGGGTGGGAAGTAAGCGGGACACGGTGTGGGATGGAGCAAGGCACAAAGCACTGCATGCTTCCTGCCACTAGGCACAGAATGCTATCAATGTGGCCACAATGTAAGCAGAGTTCTGCTGCGGGAGGATTTTATTACACTTATAGATCATCTAGCAGGCAGAGAATCCTGGATTTACACCAAGGCGGATGAAAATGACCTCTCCAAGCTCTGCACAGGATGCATGGGAGCAGCCATCCATCAAAAGAGAGCAAAGGTTGTGCTCTCCCTCCTGCACCTCCCTGCACCCGGGAGAGCTGCCCATCCTCTGCAGCTCCCAGCCACGCACCACCCCAGCAGGTGGGCAGGTATCTGCTTTCAGCCACCTACGCACACCTTTCTCACCTGCAGCCTGCCCGTATGGGCAGATGTTGCTCATGGAAACTGCTGAGAAACCTCCAGCAGGCTCAGAGCCCTGAGGTCACCCCCTTAAGGAACACGCTCAAAGCTCAGAGGACGAGCGTGCACGCCTTATGCACACGCATCCCTGCGCACCAGGCCCCTGTACAACACTCCCAAGCCTTCACCAGGAGATACAACAATTTCAGCTCTGCTTTCACCAGGCGGAAAGAATTCTCTTCCCCCCCCCCCCCCCCCCCCCCAACCCCGGAGCAGTTTGGGGAGGGGGCACAGCGCACACATCGGGCAGGAGAGTTCAGCCAGGGGCCACTTCTCCACAGAACCGGTGTTTACGTCCACCGACAGCGAGTCTAAACACAGAGCAAGGCCATGAGCCGGCTGTGAGCGCCCCAGGCTCCTCACCCACCCGGTGCCACGCACCGACCCTGCAGGCACCCAGACAGAGTGCTGGGGACCACACATCCCCTCCACATCCCCATCCCCAATGGGCGCCTGCCTGGGGAGCGAGTGCCGGAGCGGAGTGGGAGGCTGGAGCTGCCTTGTCCTGGCCTTATAAGGCGATTCTTGCGCTGTGCATGCAGCTCCCAGCTGCTCCCCACCCCAAAGCGGGGTCTGGAGCTGGCAGCCAGCTCCTCGCCTGCCTCCTTCCTGTTAACCTCTTTCCTGCTGAAGAGCCTCCGAAGGGTCATGCACGGCTGGGATGGCTGCAGACTGTCCCTGCAGGCCACGCAAGTGTCAGCACAGGGAGGGATGGTCGGTGAACGTCCCTTACCCACCTGGGATAGTCACCAGGTGGCTACCCATGCACATCTCCATCTCCAACCCTGCTGGAGGGGAAGAAGGACAGAAGATGCAGAGAGCATTGACATCATGCTGAAGACAAAAGTGTGGTCCCAGCTGGGCTGTGGGCTGAGTGGAAGCTCCAAGCTTCCTGAAGTGGCCTTTCATGAACCAGAACTTCACAGAACAAACCAAACTATGGTCAAATTCCCCATCCCACAGCCTCGCCAATACAATCCTATTTTTACACCCCACTCTCCTCACAACATGGATACACAACAATGGCAACCAGAGTTTCAAACGCAAAACGTCCTCCCCATCCTTACGAGAAGGAGTGGGGGAGGGGCAGGATACCGATCTGACCCCATCTGTGTGCAGCTGCCAGCATGGCATCTCCCTGCAGCAGAGGCACCCAGTCAAAAGGGAAGGAACTATCTGTGGTATTCAATGGGCTGTCACGGCAATCAGCCCGACAGCAAAAACCCAGTGAGACTGCTCCCCAGGACCCAACAACACAGCAGGGGATGAGGAGCTTGGAAGAGAGGAACGCAGCTGTTTTGGGGGGTGGGAGGGAAATGGGGGATTCCATCTGCATTTGGCAAACAGCACCTTAAATTGTACAGTTCCACACTGGCCATGCAACTCTACCATGAGGGAGCTTCAGGTTGCCATGACAGGGATGTAGGGCTATGAGGGAGCTGCAGGCTGCTGCCATGATGGACAGGAGCCCTTGCAAGCACCCAGAAGTAGAAAAACCGGGAAGGGACCACTGCTCAGTTTGCTCAGGATCCTTAAGGAAGCTACAAAAAGGTGCAAAAGGCACTTCGCTGAAAAGAGCATCACTGCCTGGGAAACAGCTTAGGAAATGAACCCAGGTGAAGTTTGCTTGCTGCTTGGTTTTGGAGCCAGCCTTCTTGCCAAGCAGGAAAATCACCGCAGCTGGTGTAGGCTCCGATGTCATTTAGAGCAACAAGTACTGCTAGAATGACTCCCAATGTCTTCTTCTAGGGGCATGCCCACCGTGGCCTACAGGCTCTTGAGATGCCACCAGGCAGCACAAGGACGTACTGAGGCACACAGACCAGGCTGAGACAGCCAGCCACAGGGGTGACAGGACTAGGGGAAGCTCAGGCAGGAGGAGAGAGGAGTTCTGAGGGTTGGCCATGCAGGGATCCAGTTCCCAGGGCCATATCTCTCCTTGGGACGTTGCCACAGGGCTCTGCAGGTGTTTCATCACAAGGACAGACCTGCAGAAATCTGGCACCAGCCCTACCCACCACCCCACTGCACATGGCAGCAGGGTATGAATGCTGAGCAACTCGGAAAGATCAAGGCTAGGAATTTGGGAGCTTTTTGTCTTCTCTGAACCACCAAGGATGGGCACGGCCAAGATAAGAGCTGCCCGAGGAAAGCAGTGTGCTCAATTCAAGTCCCCAAATGCTCCTAAAGTGAATCCATCTCCCTACCAGCCTATTGGGGCTGGAGGGACAAGTCTCCTGGTCAGCAGCTGGTGTGTTCTCCCACACCTCACCAGCCACACAATGCATGATTTCCCCCAAACCCTCAGCTTCACCGAGGACCACCAAGTCTTGCATGAGCATCACCGACTGCAAACGAGGCTAAAACAGCCCCCAGAGATCAACAGCCCCAAACCTGCTGGAAGCTGAAGCAGCTCCCACAGGCGCAGATGCTCCAGTGGAAGTTGTTGAATCCTGCCAAATTAGCCTGGAAAGCTCATTACTCCCCAGTGCTCTTCTTATGAGCTCTGCAGAACTTCCTGCTGGGCTGGGAATACCACAGGGCTGGGCTCCCAGGGCTCGGGGGTCTCCAGCTGGAGCTGCAAAGTGGGAGCGGGCCAAAGAGCAGAGAAGTGATCCGGTGTTGGTGCAGGGAAGGGGCACGAGCCCAGGGAGGTTTCTCCAATCCTCCTGCCTCAGCCTGCACACCGCATTAACAGCCATGAAAGCAAAACGTCCCCTTCCTGCACACATCTGCTCAGTCCATAATCCTCAGTGTCCCTCCCCTAATGGGAAAGCAGCCAGAAAAGCAAACCAAACCCCTAATTATATCCCAGTAGCTCCCCAGCACCCTGGCAAATTTTATTGATGGAATTGCAACAGGGCAGATGAAATGAAGAGGAAAGGGCTGAGGCGCTCCAAAATCCCACCCTTTCTCCCCAGCTGCAGCATCACAAAAGGGGGAAATCCTGCACAAGTTGAGGGTGCTTGGGACACATCCAAAATCCACGTGCATGCCAGGGACCCCATCATCAATGTAGCAGAGGGAACACTTGAAGCATCAGCACTTGGGGACCCAGCTGGGAGCAGGGGCAACCACAGGGTGCAGTCCATGACCCCCAGGCAATGCATGGCCATGAAATACCCCCGGGGCCCAGCAGAAAGGTGGCAGTTTGCAACGCTGCAATTGTTGCAATTGCTGCACATGCAGGCAAAGAACCCAGATCCTGCTGGAAGGAGGTGAGGGGTGATGCTGGGGCTGTGCACGTGATTACCTGCAGTAATTAGACGTTCCTTGCAGCACGTCTAGCCAGCTGCTCTATCCTTCTGCCTGTCTGCAGCCAGACAAGCAACTGCAGGGAAGAGTCCTTTCTGCAGCTCTGAGGGGCCCAGCCTAACAGAAAGGTCTTGCAGAATATTTAATAGCAAATGTACATTCACACAACTACCATGTCTGACATGTACAAGCAGTGTTTTGGTTTTTTTTCCCTGCCATACCTATGTTGCAGCCTATGATAACTCAGGTAGCAAGGAATCATACAGCCTGCCTGGGAATTCTCATTTTTCCTCAGAAATGCACTCAGCACTGAGCAGCAGAGGAAGACCTCAGCAAAACCCCTGTTCTGGGTAATGCTGAGCAAAGCTGCTTCCTAAACCTCACCAAGACCTCAGCTCGTCTCCACACAAGTTTTAACCTGACCACGTCCCTTCTACACAGACTGATGAATAATGCATGGCCGGGGTAAACCAGAAATCTCATATTCGCTAATCGTTACCATAACAGAGAAGCTAGGGCTGCAAATAAGTGATTTATTAATCCCAAACAGTGCTGCTGCTTCAACAGGGCGCACACCTCAGCTCCAAAACCACCAGAGGAAAGTTTGCTCCCGACCCACAGCACGGCCCCGCTGAGCCCCCCGCTCTCACCACACCTCCCCACCCCCAGGAGCAAGGCTGGGGCGGCCTTCCTCCTCCTCTTCCTCCTCCTTTTCCTCCTCGGGGGCCACCACAAGGATGAGTGGTGGTGGGAAGCCCACACCCCCACGCTCGCCCGCGGCTCTGGCCGCTTTCTCAGGCATTCCAAAATTTGGCCAGAGCCACTTTTTGCAGCGCTCCCCCCTCCGCCCCATCCCAAACCCTCAGCTGGACGCCGGCCTAATTGACTATTTATTTATTTCTGCATTTTCCCAGCTCTCTGCACACACTGGCGCAGGGTGGGGGGATGCTGAGGCTGGCTCCCAACCCCCCCCCCCCAGAAACAAAACAAAAACCACAGAGGCACGCGGTGAGCCCCCCCATCCCAAAGTTCCCTGGAAGATTAGAGGAAGCCAGGAAGGGGGGTGGGAGCACGGGGGTGGGAGCAGGAAAGGGGGATGCCGGCAGCACTGCCCACCCCTTTGCTTTGTGCACATGCGCTCGGGGAAATTAAAAATAGCTGTGTCCAAAGAGCGGCTGCGAGCCCCACAAAGAGCATGTTGAGCAGAGGCAGCTGCAAGCTATTTGCTGCCCCTGGTAATCAGCAGCTCGGCTTGCTGAGCCCCCCCGGCCCCTGCCTCCCCTGCCAGAAGCTGCTGCTGCCTCTCTCCAACCCACATATGTCATGTCAGCAGGCACCGAATGCAGGATCTCTTTGGAAAAGAAACAACAACAACAACAACAACAACAACAATAATAATAATAATAATAATGGAGCTTGCTTTGATTTTCAGAGCAGCTTTGCTTTGTTAGAGACACATCTCCTCGGAGCTGTCACACAGCTGGCTGTGTCCCACTGGAGCAGGTCAGGGTGCCCCATGCCACCATCAGAGCTGGAACCTCACTGGGGACAGGGCTGTGATGGCTGCTGGGTGCCACTTCTCCAAGGGTGTCCTTCAATGCAATGGGAAAACAGGTGCTTGAGTCCAGAGCCACCCAACACACAGCCCAGGGCATCCTGGTGGTCCTTGAGGACCTCAGCTGGTGGCCCTGGTGGAACTAGAGGAATTACGGCAGCCCTGCTGTGCGAGCAGCTGGCCCAGGGCTGTGTCACAGCCACGGCATTCCATAGCACCAAAGAGCAGTGGGACAAAAACATGCTGCTGCCACTACCTCGAGTTATGCCTTCCCCCCAGTAAGCTGGGATGGCTAATTCATTAAAAGGTGAGTGGACAGGACTTAAAATATAGCTTTGTTTGGGAAGGCACTGAAATGCACCTTCCCAAAGGCTTCACGGTTTGTTTCCCCACTGCCATTCAACAAGAAAAGCATCTGAAGCAATTGCCAGCAGTGAACCCCAGTGCTCCCATCTGCTGACTGTTCCCAGTGCAGTGGGACCAGACCAAAGCCAGGTCAGAGGCCAGCAGGGATGCAAGGGGTGGCGACACGTGAGGGTAATTGTGTGCTTGGCAATTAGCTGTGTCATTTCACCATCAGCTCTGACATCTTCCCTGCTAAATGCCACCAGAGGCAGGTTTGATTTCTGCACTGACATTTAGCAGCACATCACGACTTGTCTTCCACCCAGCTCCTGCTGTCAGGCTGGAGGTCACAGTGTGAAGCCCTGACTGCCCCAAGTCACAAAAAAGAAACCTTAACTCTGCTCAGTGCCCGTATCTTTCCATCTCCCATAAACTACACAGAGGGCATTTAAAATCGAGCCCGTTTCCCTCGCTGCTCCTGCACGTCTCTTCTCAGTGAACTGGTTTGCTAGCTCTCAAGAGACACAGGAGCAGAACAAAAAGTAAAAAGGACAGAACCACTTGAAGCTGGGCTCGCTTCTCATCCTCAGAGCCATCCCAGCTTTGCAGCCAGCTCTGCAGAAGGCAACAAGAGCTGCATTGTTTCCGGGAAGGAAGCACCTGGGCCAGGTCATCAAAGCTGCAAGCTAACGAGGAGGAGGTTGCTGGCTGCATCCTGCTCTCCCAGCTCCACATTTCCAGCTCTCCAAACCTCCCACCCTTCTGCAACATTCACCAAAGGCCTCTGAGCTTTGTTGGGACCACCACCCATCCCTACACCTCCTGCAGAGCCACCGTGAGAATCGTATACAATGACTGGGTTGGAAGGGACCTTAAAGATCACCCAATTCCAACCATGGGCTGGCTGCCCCCACCAGCCAGGCTGCCCAGGGCCCCATCCATGGCTGTGGGCACCACCAGGGACGGGCACCCACCACTCTGGGCAGCAGTGCAACGTACTCTGACAAGGCTGCTCTTCATCCTCTGCATCCCAACATCACTGATCCTTCCCTTTCCCTACAATTCTGGAGGAGAACAGCTTGATCCTCCTGGATCTTCCCAGCATTTCCCCATTTCTAATGCAACCTTTTCACATAAGCACTGAACATCCCATGCAAATCCTCCCTACACAGCACCCCCCCCCCCCCATAAACGCATTATCTCCCTTTCTCTTCCCACCACTGCTGCCCATCTCGCAGCTGCTCTGCTCCTCTCCCTTTTCGTCTCAGCTTGTCGAAATCCGAAACGCGCTCTGATTCCGGCCAAAAGCTCTTCACGCCGAACAGAAACTGAAAGTCTCCAAGATCTGGCGAGCAGAGGCAGCAGCAAAACCACGTATGTCTGCGGGGGGAAAAGCCGCGTGCAAAGGGAGCATGGGCTCACCCACCCCGTGCTCCTCGGCAGAGGGGGCAGGGCGAGCCTGGAACTGCTTCAATGGCAAAAAAACGGGTGGAAAAAAAGTAAGGACGGAGGGGCCAGGATGTTGAAGGTTCGTTTTTTAATCCCTGCCAATGAATTTCCAGTCCGTGCCAAGACTGAAGTAAAGCGCTTTGATCTAACGAGGAGGAAAAAACACACGCAGACTCTCTTGGCTTCTCAGAATATTGGTGACAAAGGAGGGGGAGTGAGGACAAAAATGAACGTGGTACAGATCTGCTGAGGGTGACGTTTTTAAATGTGCCCCTTCACTTCTGAAGAAAGAAAAATTGGGGTGTGTTGGGGAGGTGGTCGATTAAGGAATAATAATTACATGCAGCTACGCATCATCACGCTTGGACACCCCGCCTGCCTGGGTCCCTCTCTGCCACTGGGCTGCGTTCTTCTCCCTCCCACAGCTCCTGTGCAGGCTCCTAGGGGCAGAGAGCTGCAGGATTCCAGCCGTGACCCCAACCCCTCCCATGCTGCAGGAACCATGCCCACTTGTTCTCCAGCCCACCCAGGAGATGCTCTCACCTTGGCATTACCCACAGCCCCAGCAAGGGGTAGGACTGAGACCACTGCCCACCCCGTGCTGCCTTTCCACTGCGCCATTCCCATGCAGCAGGGCTCTATTAATAGACCTACAGCTAATTATAGGCAGCAGCCATTGCAACAGAAGGGGGCAAACGCTCTGCAATCGGAGCGCACTTGTTGTCGGATGCTGCCCACCCTCACCTTCCTCTGACAAAAGGTGCTGGGATGAGGCTGCTGGGACAGAACCTCATGGCACGGGGTCCTGTTCCTCCCCTCAGGTACCAGCAGAACCCCAGGCCGGGGCAGGACCGTGGGCTGAGGGCTTCAGGATATCTGAAACCAGAGAGGGCAAAGTACCAAAGCTCTGTACTCCTCCTGGGTGCCTCTTTCACTTCCAGAACAACGCGGTTGGTGCATTTGGCTTAGCTTAATTCCTGGAGCTTCTTGGTCCTTTAACTTCAAACTATGAGGAAATAATTCAGAGAGGAAAGTGGGGAACGCAGCTCACGGGACCACGGTGCAAGCAATTGAGAGGCTGTGCAGTACGGAATGCAACCCTGAGCAAACCCTGAGCACCCAGCCTCTGCCGATGGGAGTGAGGAATGCGTGCAGGTTGGAGCAGGCTCAGCTTCCCCGGGGCTCAGCGGAGCTGGGAGCAGCCTGCTGGCACGCTGCTGCACGCCGGGGCTGGGGCTGGAGGAGGAGATGGGCACACACAGGGATTCTTTCTCCCTGCAGGGTCCTGGTGAGCCCCGTGTGCACTGATTCTGGAGCACAGAGAGCGGGATGCTTGAGGCTGGCTGCTTTTTGTGGGTACATTGCAACTGTTTGGGTCAGTTGTAAAAACGGCACGCAGCAGCCTGTGGCTTCAAACTAGAAAAACAAGGGAAAAAAAGCAAAAAAAAGAGGGGGGAAAAAAGAAAAAAAGCAGCCCCAGTCTGGCCAGTGGCTCAGCAGGGGACTGCAGTGCCAAAGCAGACTTTTCAGACCTCTCTGCTTCCAAACCAGTGCCCTCCCCACATGCACGCCCCATCCCGCTGATGGGATGATGGGATTCGGGCAGTATTTGGGGCTCCCGGTGCACAGAGGAGGTTCCAGGCGCTTGGCCCATCCCAGTGCTTTGGCATCTGCTCTCAGCGCACCCCTGGGTCATCCCCAGAGCTCCCCTCAACCCCAGCAGTGAGCTGTGGGACCCCAGCACAGCCCTCTGCCCCGCTCCCACTTGCAGAGCAGTGGCTCATTAGCTGCTGACCCCAGCTCAGAACCAGATGTGCCCTTTGCTGATGGTCAGGGGGAGGAAGAGGAGGCCAGCACTGCCAATGGAGAGCTCAGCCCCAACCCCCCCGCATCCCACGCCTTCCTCCCCTCCTCATTTTCAATAAAGCAGAAATTGCCAAACCCACACAATTAATGTCTAACAGGTTCAGGGCAGAGCAATTCAATCCACCTCCTGGGAGGTCCCTGCCCAGCTGCCACCCAGCTCCCAGCACACTGCTGTGTCCCCCCACCAGAGGACGGACCTCCAGGAGCAGCGAGGGGAATCATTCCTGCAATGAAAATCCCACCCTGAGCAAAACACCAGCATCCCCCTGGGAAAAGCCCCGGTTCTGCTGTGGAGCCACAGGCACAGGTCAGATCTCGAGGACAAACCAGTGTCCCCCCACAATTCCAGCCCAAGGTGGGGGGCAGGAATGGAGCTCAGTCTTTGCATCTCACATAGGATCTCTGACCTGCACACAGCCATTCTCCATTACTCTGTCATCCCTGCCTGCTGCTGTGGGATCACAGAATCACCAAGGTTGGAAAAAAGGCCCCTAAGATCAGGTCCAACCATTGACCCATCCCCACCATGACACCAAACCACATCCCTCAGTGCCACGTCTCCATGGTTCTGGAACACCTCTAGGGACAGTGACTCCAGCACCTCCACGGGCAGCAGTTCCAACGCCTGACTTCAGAGAAGACATTTTTCCTAACATCCAACCTGAGCCTCCCTTGATAGGGTGGGAGAGGGTCCCAAACCCAACAGAGCCACATCATCATCAGAGCTACACACTGCGAATGCCATAGGGGAACCTGCAGCACACACCAGAGCAAAGCAAACGCAGGGAAGCACCAAAGGAAGCTGATGCTCTCAATCAGAAGGGACAGCAGGAGGTGATACTGCTGTCACATTCCAGGTCTCATCCCAAGGGAATCAGCTCCTCCCTGCATAGCTCCAGTGCTGGCAGTGCAATGCTGCCCTGACATGGGGCACACTGCAGGCAGGGATGCTCCGGTCCCACAGGCATTAGCAGAGCCGGCACAAGGACGTGATCTGCAGAAAGGTCAGGGGGGTATTTTTACACCATGTGTCAGACCCCTGCTCCCCAGGGGAGCAGCTCCATCTCCTCCATTTATGGCCACGGTGAGGATACTCCCTGCCCTCCTCCTGTGGTGCTCAGTGCAAGGAGCCAGCAGGAGAGGTAAAGCTCCCCTCACACACCCTTTTTGCTGTTTTTTTCCTCCTCCCCCCCTTTTGTCCCTCCCAGGTAGTCCAAGGAGCTGCACAATGCTCTCCCAGCCCTCAGCACACTCTCCAGTGACACTCTCCTGCAGCATGGGGACATGAGGGCACAGCACAGGGCTGAGGCACTGCCTGCTGCTCCTGCTCAGAGGCAGCAGTGCCTTGGGCAGTCATGATGGGACGCAGTACAGCAAAAAACCTCACAAACATCACATTTCCCAACTCCCTCCTCGAGGCATTTCTCTGCTCTTTGTTTGTAGGACACCAAACAGCAGCCCAGCACAGGTTGTTGTCACGCTACAAATGCATCAAAAGCCTATGCAGCTCTGAATGGAGATGTTTAAATTATTTACGGGACTTGGAACAACCCCAAGAAAAAATACAAACAAACAACAGAAGGCATTGCTCTGGAGAAATGCTCTGCACTCCCACACCCCAGCCCACGTGCATGCACGCCCTGCACCCCAGTGCACCCGGCTCCACGAGCCTCTCACCCAGGTGCATCCCAGCACACGGGATCAGGCTGTGCCGTGCCAAACCCCATGCAACCTGCTGCGTGCTTCATTTTGCCAATAGGCAGCCACAGATGGGCACAGCAGGGCTGACCTTCCCCGGGCTCAGCAGCCCACTTGATAGCTTGCAATAGATGGGAGAGCTGCTTTTCTTCCTCCCTCCCTCCTTTTGCTCCCAGGAACGATGAGCAGCACGAAGGCATTCCGCCTGACCTACTTTACACCAGCACCACACACAGCCTCCTCCCCAGGCACAGCCATGGCGATCCTCTACCACCAAACCCTCCCAGCACCAAGCAGCAGGATGGGAAGGAGCTGGGGGGGACCTGAGGACCAGCACTCCTCACCAGTCCTGGGTCCATAAGCAGCACATTCCCACTGCTGGTTTATACCAACGCTGAGCCCTCTAACACGTGGGCTTGGCCATCCAGCTCCATGGGACACCATAGGACACCAGCCTGCATCAGCTGTCATCAGACAGGAGCAGCACCACCACTGCAGGTTCCCACCAGCAGCGACGCCGTGGCCACGCAGCACTCACCATCTCGTCGAGGGCGTAGCGCAGCAACCCGTGCTCGTAGAGGATGAAGAACCGGCGCTGCCATTTCTGCAAGAGAAGACAATAAAGGGAGTTACGGCAGTGCCAGCCCACAGAGCTGGGGCCACAGTGCAGGACATCCCCCAGCAGAGCTCCAGCACGATGCAGAGCGAGCTCCCCCCCGGCCCTCTCTCAGCATGGCAATGTGCACCAGATCAGAGCCCTGATCTGGCTGGAAAGGCCCTTTCTGTGCGTGCCAGCCTGTTTGCAGCCCAGAGCAAAAACTGGTTGAGCAGGCTGAAATTTGAAGGAGGAAAAAAAAAAATAAAAAAATCACAGATTCATAGCCCCAGTGCAGCAATTCTTATCTTGTTTTTCTCAGCCCTTCAGGCAAAGTCCAAAGTGCTCAGGGACAGCAAAACCACTGAGGTTCCAGTGAACCACAGCCCCATGTCCCCATGAGCCATGACTCCCAATAATGCCCACGTACCCTGGGATTCTGAACCTAGAGTCCAGTGTTGGGGGAGAGATTTTCACTGGTGGCAGCAATGGGAGCCTCCAGCTGCAGGACAGGGCAGGGACACAGAGGATGCTCCAACTCTGCTCACAGTGCTGCAAGGCTTGAGCTCTAGCAGCCACCCGTCTGGGCAGCTGAGCGTCAAGGCACCAAAACACAACAGCAGCCAGCAGTAACATCAAAATGCTTGAAGGGAGCAGGTTCTGCGGTGCTCCAGCCCAGCAAACTGCATGCCCAGCAGAAAGAACCCTGCAGCAGGAAACCTCCCTGGCTTGCACAAGGGGATGAGTGCAGCGTCACTGCCCCGTCCTGTCCTGTCCCCCCCCCCCCCCCCCCCAACACCCACAGGGTGTCCCTTACCCGAGAGCGATGGACAGGATTGTCAAAGTCCGTTCCTTCGGGGGCCAGCAGCAGCCAGCCACCATAAATGGGTTTGGCCTGAAAGAAAAGAGCAGAGAGGGATCAGCTGGAGCTGCCACACCAGGAAGGGGCAAAGAACTCCACATTCCCACCACCTCTTGAAGCACTCTGTTTAAGCTGTTTGCTTTCGTTCTTCTCCTTTTTATTATTATTATTTTTTCCCTTAAATCGGTGTCCAATGCAGTACCTCCCTGAGATCCCTCCTGCCAGTTGCTGTGGTTTTGTAATGCTAAAGAAAAAAATAATAAAAAAAAAAAAATAGTTTCCCCTCTGGAAAAATCCCTGTGAACAATAGAAAAAACAGCCTATGCACCAAAAACAGCCAAACGCGTGGAGCACCAAGCAAGCAAAGTGGGAACAAACCAGATTAGCAGTCCTTTCACTCCTTCCTTTCAAAGTGGGAAGTAATAACACAATCCCTTAAAGCCCACTGCCCCTTTTGGGGTGGCATCTCCTGGAGCATCACCTGCACCGAATGGCCCCGATGGCACTGCTGCCCCCAGCACTGCAGGGACCCACAGACCCCACACCACCCCCTGCCCACGATGCCCCACAGCACAGCCGCACCCAGCGGTGCTGTGACACCACCCAGCCCTGTGCCCACGCCGGGACTTTGGAGCAGGGAGGAAAAAAAAAAGCAAAATTGCGAAATATTGAGTAACTGGAGGTGAGTCTGTGCTTGTAGGAATGGGGCACGGGGGCACCGAGCTCCCCACGAAATGCACACAGGTTGAGTCCGTTCTGGAGGTGCTGTCATGGCCAGGAAGGAGGAATAAGATGGAGGAGGTGGCACACGGTGACCCCAACATCACCACCACAGCACCGAGCCCTCCTCTGCCCCCCATGTCCCCCTCCAACCCCTCAAGCCACCCCCACAAGCAACCCCCACTGTACCAGATCCCATAGACAGGGATGAAATAACCCCGTACCACCACCACTGGGGTCAGAACCCCTCCCGGTCTCACCCAGCCCCACCTGCCTCATTTTGCCACAGCCTTTTCCAGCACCTGAAATACACAACCTTAACACAGCCCAATCAGAAGACCATACTTATTCGGGCAGAAACATCCAATTTCAGATACCACAACAGCCACAAGGTACAAGTTAGCACCCAGCGCATGGGCAGCCTGGCTCTGTCCCCCCGCACAGAAGCGTTTCTTAAAGCCAAACCCAAACAAACTGCTGCCAAAAGCGGTGCCCGGAGAGGCACAAATAGAAGGATTGTGAGCACACACTGTGCCCAGAATAAATCCACTGCACCTGCATTGGGTTAAAATAAGGTCCGTGGGCACGGTTCAGAGCGAGACTTCCCTATCTGAGCAGATCCAGAGAGCAATGCTGCAGCAATCCTGGTATTCCTGGGGCGGGCAGAAGACCAGAGTCAGCTTCTCCAGTGATGAAGCCAATGGGCTGGGGGTGCTGAAGGAGCCACCCGGCCGTGAAGAGAGGCACAGGGATGGTGCTGTGCCGGGTGGGAGCTCCACAGCCCCGTGGGACCGGCAGAGCTGACTCAGGCAGCAACGCCCCAGCGTCACCACGCTGCTTCCGGTCGCACCTCTATGGCACACCCAGGTACCCATCCCGCCCCCCACCCTGCCTGGCCCTGCTTAGCTTCACAGCCCACTGGGGTGCCCTGCTGGGGGGCTGTGCTGCACCCATCACCTGCTCTTGGTTACCCACACCCTGCCCCGGCCACTGCGTCCGTCTGTCCTTCTGTCCTGGTGCTCCATGGGCACGCACAGCTCCTGAGCACCGTTCCAGGATTGGGGTAATGCAGAACCCTCACACATCCCCAGCGCTGTGGGGCAGGGCCAGGTCACTCCTTTCCAATGGGCCCTGGAGCGAGGCTGTGTGCACGTGGCATGGGGACGAGGTTTGAGGGCATGGTGGGGACGGCTCAGCAGTTGGATGTTCTGAGAAGTCTTCTCCAACATCAGTGACTCTGTGATTCGATTCTATGATTCTGTGACAGCACGTGGAGCCGGCTGATGCGGCCAGACACAGGCTGGCACCACGAGGACATTGCTGCCCCAGGCAGAGCCATCAGCCCCAGCCCACACAGATGCACACACCTCCCCTAAAACCAAACAGCAGTAACAGCCTTTCTGGAGGCAGAAGCAATCTCATGAGTTGGGCACCGACAACAAGATCCCTGTTTGTGGTCTCCTTTCCAGGCACAGCTCCAGGGGAGGTCATCATCACCAGCCTCAGAAAGGGAACCCAGGCACCTGCAGCTACGCACAGCTGGTCTGTCTGCCTGGGCAAGTTGGAATGGGGAATGTGTCACAGCATTGGGGTGGGAATGAGGCATGACAGGCAAGCAGGCTGCCCTCCCCTTAGCACTGCTCCCAGGAACGGATGGGTGCTGCTTTGTGCTCTGCATACTGCCAGGGGATGCAGCAAGGACCACAGAGCCCTGCAGCACTCAGCCCACGGGGGTCCTGCAAATGCTGCTGCTTCACCCCCCAGCAGCAACCCCATGAGTGGTGGCAGCTGGGCAAGCAGGCACAGCAGCATGCAGCTTCTCTCCCAAAAACACATCTGCACGGCACAGCGACGGGGAGGGGAGGGGGGGGGAAAGGACTCTGCAAACCTGCCCCAGGCACACAGCGGGCCCTGCAGCAGTGCTCCCCCAGCACTGAGCAGCAGCAGCTCCGAGTGCCGGAGCAGGGATTTATCGCTTCCTTGGGTGCCACAGCAGATAAGGAGCGGCGCCGTGCAGACCAACAGCAGTGTGCAAACGTGCAAAGGGGCCGGGGCTCCCCGGTGTAGGAGTGCAGGACATGGGGCACCAGGCACTGCCCTGCTCCCAAATTCCTGCCGGCTGCAGCAGCCGGTGTAGGCAGCTTTGACATTTGCAGAGGACCTTCCCCTGTTTGGTTCTAACCATTAGTGAATGACAGGCAGATTTTTGCAGCATGATACAGCGGGGGCTGCTTTCCAGGAATGAGGGGGCTTCTCCTCCCACACCCAGTAGGGGGTGGAGGTAAAAGCGTGCCCGGGACACAACCCCTCCCCTGCTGCCCTACGGCAACACACAGAGCTGGGACTCGGGGTCACACAGCCCCATAGGTGCAAGGGCATGGGGGGAGGATGCACTGGGGCCAGCACACTGCACCAGCCCCACTCATCCCCAGGGACATGAGCCCTCTGCCCGCACAGCTGCATCAACACAACGCCCTAAAGCAAAGTTCTGGTGCTCACACAGCCAGCAGTGGGGCACCCGGAGCTGCCGCTTCCCATCTGGTTGTTTGGTGTCCAGAACAGAAGGAAAGCAATAATGTCTAAAGGAGGGCCGTGAAAATATTCAAACTCACTGCTGGGGATGATGGTGGGAAAAGTCTGCGAGTGCCACGTTCCTGCTGGGTGGTCCTTGGGGTGCCCATGCCAAAAATAAGGGCAATAAGACACGGGGAGCTGGGAGGGCGTCCTCCAGTTCCTGCTCTGTGCCAGTCCTGTGCCTCCAAGGGAGAATTAAAGCAACGGAGCTGCACTCTGCTCTCCTCCCACCCAGGCCATACGTGATGCTGAAGTCAATTCCCATTGTAGGGCTTCATTTTCCCCACGGACCACAGGAGTTGAAGGGGTCCGGGTGCCAATGCACCCCACCAAGAAGCTGGGAAACTCCAAAATGGGGATCGCAGGGAACGAGGCAGCACCACGCACTGAGATCAGGGCCCCAGCTCACGCCGGGGGGAGCACAGCAACCCCCACCCATGTTTTCCCATGGCACCCACGGGGCCGCCCCGCATCGCACCGAACCCACACAAACAACTCGTGAACGGAGGGGGATTTGGGACTTAGAGCCCCGCGGCTCTTTGAAGTCCGATTACCAGGAGCTGCAACTAATCCAGGGCTGGGGGCTGCCCCTGGGGCACCAATCCCAACCCACCAACAACACCAAAGGTTTGAGATGGGTCACCAATGGGCAGCAGGGCTCCCGGCACCCGCGTGGAGATTAAAAGTCATAATGATTACCAAAATAATAATAATAATAGTAATAATCATCATCATCAAATAAATAGAAGTGGAGATGAGGAGCTGTGCCATGCTGTCACACCAGGTGCCCAGAGCCCACCACACACGGGTGCTCACAGCAGAGCACAGACCCCAAAGCGCCGCTGGAAGCAGTGGGGCCGCGGCTGCGTGCATCACACGCTCCGGAGCCTCCATCTTATCGGGGAGCGGTGGGATCGTTCTGCCCGGGCTGCGGGGCAGAAGCTGAGTAAGACTGCAACGCTTCCCCCCGGTGAAACCCCCAATCCCGGGCACAGATCTGATCCCCGGGGGGGCCCCGCCCCCTGGGCCCCCCCCCCCCCCCCCCTTTCGGGTCCCCCAGGACAAAGCAAGCAGGCCGGGGGCCTTTCCACCCCCCCATCCCCTGCACCCTCTGCTGCAGGGGGCAGCGTGCAGTGCTGTGACTCCCCCTCCTAAAAGCAATATGATGGCAGTGGAACCCCATGAGGGGCAGCGGGAGGGGGACAACCAGACCCTGGGGGTCTCACCCCATTCACCCCCAAGGACGCTCCTTTGTCTGGGCACGGCCGCCCGCCCCTTCCCGCACACAGCACAGCGTTTTTTCCAGTTACATTTTTTCCATATTAGCCCTCAGATTTCATTATGTGGTGTCCCCCCCCCCCCCCCCCCCCCCCCCCGCGAGCACAGCAATATGTCTGATCTCATTGCCATAATAGGATCGGGAGCAGAGATGGCAGCCCCTACCCCAGCACAGTGCCGGACGGGGGCAGCGTGGGGCTGCATCCCCCCTTCCCCCCACTCCAAACCCCCCATAGGGCTGGTTGCTGCCCCGCGGGGGTGCAAAGACTGCGAGGAGGAAGAGGAGGGGAAGGAGGAGGAAGGCCCATTTCTCCCTCCACAACCCCAAAACCTACAGCCACCTTCTGCCCTCTCATAGGAAATTTGGGGTGCTATAGGGCAGGGGGCCGTGCCCAGAGGATTCAGGGGGGCTGTGCTGTTTACACCACAACATGGGCATGGACCCAAAGAGGGGGGGCAAAGGGCCCCCATGGGACCTCCATTTATCCATGGGGCCACTGGATCCCCACTGGATCTTCAGACACACTATGGGAGCAAAGATCAGCTACGGGGAGCCTGACACCCCCCCCCCCCCCCCCATGGGATCCATGGGTCCCAGCACACCCGTGGGTTCAGCAGGCGCCTGTGGGACCCATAACCCACCCTCACCCTGTGAGCCCATGTTGTTGTTAGGAGCACCAATGGAGCACCATGCTATCCATGGGGCCCCCAGAGATCCCACAGGACCCTCTGCTAACTACAAGGCCAGCACGAAGCCATGAGATCTTATGTTATCCATACAACCCCAAACTATGTATGGGACCCCATGGGATGTTATGCTGTCAGTACGATCCTGGGCTGCCTATGGGTCCACCAAGTACTCATGGGACCCTATGCTATCTGTAGGATCCACGCTATCCACAGGTCCTGGAAGTACCTATGGGATCCATCGGATCCCCAGCTATACCTGTGGGCCAACAGGCACCCACAGAACCCTATACAATCCACAGGATCCTGAGCTATCTATGGGGCCACCAAGCACCCATGGAACCCTACGCTACCCGTAGGATCCTAAACCATCCACAGGGTTACCAGGCACCTCCGGGACCGTATGGGATCCATAGGGTCCCGTGCTACCTATGGGGCTACCAATCACCTCACTGTGCCCTGAGCTACCTGTGTGCCCACCAAGCACCTCCAGGACCCTAACAACCGTATGGTGAGCAACCTACGGGACCACCATGCACACACCAGGACCTACCCATGGGTCCCAAGCTGTCCACAGGGCCACCAAGCACCTCTGGGACCCCTCTGCCCGGGGGGCCACCAAACACCTACAAGACCCTCTGATACCCACAGCTCCCACAGCCACCACACGGCGCAGAAGCAACTGGGGGGGGGGGGGGAAATAAAGAGGATTTCGAGGCCGATCGCACCTGGTTGAGATCCTCGTCGTTGAGCAGGTGGGACTCGCGGGGCTTGAAGCAGTTCTGGCACTTGCTCTTGTTGAAGATGTTGGCCTGGAACTTCCTGCACGGGTTGTCCTTGGCGGCCATGGCGCGTCCCGCGCCGCTCCGCGCCCCGCTCAGCGCCCCGCGGAGCGCCCGCACCGCCGCACCGCCACCACCGCGCCGCCCATCGCGGGCCGCGGCCTGCGCGGAGAGCCGGGCCGGGCGGGAGGGCGGAGATCCGAAAGAGGAACCGGGACAACGGCGACCCCCAGAAAGTCGAAACCGCCGCCACCACCAGCAACGACAGCAACAAAAAAACCCCACTCGGGATGGGGGGGAAATCGAGAAAAAAAAATGGGAATGGTTCACAACAACAACAGATCGGGAATAAAAATAATAACGACAGCGACAACAAAAAGGGGATTGAAGGCGCGGGGGCGCAGCGCTCAGCGGACGCGCGGGGCCGAGCGGAGCGGGGAGGGGCGGGGCTGCGGGCGGCGCCGCGCGGAGCGGAGCGGCGCGGAATGGAGCGGAGCGGGGCCGACGCTGCGCTGCCCCCAAAGTTTCCACCTCCGGAGCCAGCGGGAAGGGGGCGGCGCCACGGCGCTGACGGACGGCGGCTCCCACCAATGGCGGAGGGAGGGCGACGGTAACAAAAGGCCGTCGCGGCCAATGGGCAGCAAGGAGAGGGGAGGGCGCGGCGCACCGCCTCCGGGCTCCTCCCCTCCGGCCGCCGTGGGGGAGGGGCGGTGCTGACAGCTGGGGGCGGGGCCGGGCCTCGTTGTGGGGGGGCGGTGTGGGGCCCTACGCCGTGCGCGGAGCTGCGCGCTGCCCCCCGCCGGGCGTCGGCCTGAGCGAACGCTGCTCGCTCACCCCGCACTGTGCGCGGCCCCATGCGATGGAACCACCTTCACGCACTGAGTCCATCTCACCCCATGAGCATCCCCGTGCCAGGGCTCCTCCCGCCCTGCGTGACCCCCAGCCCCGCTCCGCGCCCTACTACCCCCCCCACGCAGAGCCCCATTGCGCCCCACCGATGTCCTCAACCTCAGGCGCAGCCCCGACCTCCAGAACACCCCGATGTTGGGGGGGGGCACAGCCGACGCCCCGCACTGCGCGTCAGCGGGGACAAAAGCAGGGAATGAGGGCTGCAACCACCGCGTGGGGCCTCCAGGGACTCCTCTGTTTGCCCAACCGCGATGCAGAGACGTGCGTGGGCCCTAAAGCAGGGCTGGGGATGGGGACAAAACGATCCCCGCCCGGCGCTGCCCCGCTGTTTGATGTGGGTCCCGGCCTCGGCCGCCGCGCCGGCTCTGCACCTTCATCCTCCAATAAATACAGAGTGACACGATGGCTCGCTCCCTTCTTAATTTGGGGCTTCATCAAAGGCTGCTTTAATCATCGTTCTCTCTCCTGCCAGCGCCGTTTGCTCGCAGTGCTCCTGGGGGGCCGTGCGCTCCGCCACGCTTCGCTGCTTTGGGTGCCGTTCCCACCTTCCTCCTCACCCCAGGGCTGCAGAACACACACGGCCCTTCGCCCTCTGTGTTTGCATCCCTGATGCCGTCACCGTGTGTGCTTTACCAGCCAGCACCCCTCAGAGCACGGATGGTGCCCTCAAAAAGCTCTTCTGCCCGCAGACCCTCCTTTCATCCCACGATGTCCATGGGACGTGGCACACCCTACGCCCCGCGCACCCCAAATGGAGCAGGGATGAGTGTGGGGTGCATTCAAACGCTGCGGGGGGCCGCCGTGTCCTCGGATGCCATGCACCACGTGTCCCCGAGGGAGAGCAGGGGCTGTGATTCCCTGGCCACCTCAGGACACGGCGTTGGCGTCCCCAGCAGTGCCAGCCCAACTCGTGGTGACTCGGGGCTGTGACCTGGCGCCAGGGCCGACAGCTTGTGGGGATGCGGCTGGTGCTGGTGGTGCTGGTGGTGCTGGTGGTGCTGGGGCTGGTGCTGGGCCGGCTGCAGCTCTCCAAATATCCCACAGAACGGGACGGGCCTCTCCACGAACCTGTCAGGCTGCATTCAGCTGCGCTGCCTTGGCTGTGAGCAGCAAGCAGGGCTGCTGAGAATCCATCACTTGTGACTTCCCCTACGTGACCCCATCATAGGCACGGCCACCGCACAGGGTTTTCCTTTGCATGCCATGTCCCCACCATCCCCATCTCGGGTTACTCGGTTGGGGCATGGCAGCCCAGAGCTAGTCTGGAGCAGTTTTCCCAAAGTAGGGCAATTAAAGTAATATAGGAAAATGGAAAGTATTAATCAGGAGCTGCAGTGGCAGAAGGGGAAGCAGCCGCGTGAGTCAGCGAGTCCAAGCGGAGCCCCAGCAGCAGGTAAACAAGCAGGAGGTGTTACTCACCAGGTCCTGCTTTGGGCTGAGCAGCACAAAGCCCTCCTGCTCCAGAAAGGCACTCGGCACCGGGATGCCCAGCACAAAGGAAGGCCGCATCACTGCCTGGAGGTGCTCCCAGGAGCATCCAATGTGAGGGCATCAGCAGGATGGGGATGTGGGACACGTGGCCCAAGGAGCACCCAGAAGAGCTCTCCTCTGCATGCATGACCCGGGGCAGCCTGTCTCCCCGCACCTCCACTCGGCCATCATTACATGGAGCCAGACGGACGGATGCCCAGGGCAGAGGGGAGGGCTCAGTGTGCAAAGCCATGCGTCTAACACAGGGAAACTACTGCTTGAAAATGTGCGTGGGTGAAAACAGCCTCACGGATGGAGCAAAGCCCCCAGGTGCCTTGGAGCCTGCACCCAGGCTTCCCATTGGGAAAGCCAGAGGACCCACATGAACCTCTGGGAGAAACACACAGTGCTCAGCTGCAGCTGCTGCAGCCAAGAGCAGAGTGCAGCATGCACAGGGCTGGAAGGGTCCTGCACAGCCCCTGCTTTGCACACATGCACACAGCCAGGCACTGGGTTAAACCACGTCCCAGCAAGCAGAGATTTCCTCTCATTCAGGGAGTGCGAGTTCATACACTCCTCTTAAAACTGGGCCAGTGGTTAACGACTCTCCCAGTCAGGCTGTGAGTGACCATATCCCACAGCTGCTTCCTGCCTTCAGTGGGGAAAGTCTGGTTCTTTTGTTTCCCCCAGATTTTGACCGGGTGCCCGCGCAGAGCAGATCCCCACCACATCCCCTTCTTGTGCTGCTCACCAGCCTTCTGTCCCCATCAGCACCAGGGATGTTCCCCACAGAGGGCACACCCCATGCACAGCCCCACGGCTGCCCCCCAGGTGTGCTCTGGTGACTCCACATCGTGCAGCTTTTACAAAGGGAAACATCACCTGGCCGTCAATGAGCTGCACTGCAGACGGTCGTTAGGCAGCACACAATTAGCGATCCGCCAGCCCAGAGCCGTGCCAAACCCGGAGCCGCCTCACTTGACAGGCGCTGCCATCCATGAAACCAAACTAACGACCTTAATTATATTTTTAGCTTCTAATTTTGGGCTGACACTGTCCCCAGTTACCCAGCCCATCATTTGCCCAGGGACTGCCATCAGCCCTACCTGCTCTGTAATTCCCAGGGTTGGCCCTTTTATCCCCTTTACCCATTCGGCTCCCGCTGGCCTCCCTCCAGCCCCATGGAATTTCCCCAGGGTTTTTCAGCATTAAAAATTAACTGCATTAACTCGGCATCCTGCAAGCCTGCTCCTGCAAGGAGCAGCCCTCCTCCTGCAACGCCATCAACCCAGTGCAGGGAACGGCCCTTTGCTGAGGCTGTCGGGATGGGGCCCTCTGAATGCTGGGTGTGGGACGGGGCAATGGTGTGGGTTTGCTCATGAAAATGCTGCACACATCAATGGTGCATTGGTACACATCCCGGTGCTTTGGTCCTGGCACACATCATGGTGCTTCTGTAGCAGCACTGCTACGGGGCACACTTATCCCAAAGGGAGGCAGATTTGGGGAGCCAGCCTGATTTTTGGTAACTTTCCTCTTCTGCACTGGGTTTTGGCGAGGCACCTTCGCACCCAGCACAGCTGCTGGGTCAGACCCCACGGCACGGAGACACGGATGGGTTCCGAGCATCCTTATGGCGATGCCACCACGCGACGGCAGCAGAACGAGGCCGTGATTCAAAACGAGCCGCACGTGGGCTGCGGAACCTCCGCTTCGGTACGGGCTGCGAGGCTGCGGGGCTGCGGGAACCGCAGCGCGGAACTGAGCGAACCGAGGCTGCCACCTCCCGGTGCGGAGCAGCACTCCGCGCCGTCGCTCCCCCGCGTCCCCCCGAGGGCTCCCGGCTCCGGGTGGCGGTGCGGAGCCGCTCAGCAGAAGGAGCGGCTGTGGGCTGTCGCGCCGCTGTGGTCGCGGAGCAGCATCCCGGGGGACGCGCGTTGCACCGCCCGCATCGCGGCCGCGGCCGTTCGAGAGGTGTCTGCAGGGAACCGGGGTGAAAGAAACGAGCTCGGCACCATCTGTGCTCTGCTCAGTTTCGATTCCAAACGTCTCCTCTTCCCCTTCCCCCCTCCCCTCTCTCTCCTCCTCCCAGCCTTCTCTGGGATCTCACAGGGTGCATGTGTGCAAGAAATGCCTTGGCCAAGGTCCAGCCCTGTGTGAGCACAGGGAATGCAGAAAGCAGCAAGTCCTGAGCAGAACGGCCTAGGGAAGCATTGCTCTGGGCACTGGTGTTCGGCAGCACTGAAGAGCCATGTGCCACCTCAGAGGCCAGAGGAGGACCAGCGCTGCTTGGAGGTACCCAACCAGGGAACTGGGTCCCAGTCACAGCACGAGCTGAGAATTTTAAAGCTGAGTTCACAGGGCCTTTCTCTGCTCACTGAGGAGGGACAAAGCACCTCCAAGTGCTTCTCACTTCCCTCTTGAGGGCACACAGAGTGGAAACTGCAGATGTCCTGCTGCTATTTGCAGAGGCAGGTTTCCCCTGCAAAGTCCCAAGAGCTGCAGAGATGTGGCTGTAGCTCCTGGCCTATCACACTCACAGTGCCAACATCACATTTTCCTCTGCTGCCGGCCCTGCAGGTGGGCAACCCCTGGGCTCCTGGAGCACCAAGCTCACGGGCTGAGGCTGCAGCATGAACAACCGCAGGGATGCGCAGCAAAGGGCGCATTTTCTTCCCCAGGCTCCATTGCATCATTTCAGCCATGCAGCTGCCCTCTCCCAGGTGTACCTCTGCTTCCCTCCTACAGCTCGCACCCTGACCATAACCCTGACCATCAGCCACACGTGCAGAGCTGTGATACGTGCACAGCTTCCCTGCTGCAGCGTTGCTGTGGGCTGCATGCAGTCGTGAGGTGCTGGGCTGCTCTGCTCTCTGAGCAGATTCACCTCCGATATCCCATGGTGGGGAACGCAGCCCATAGACTGAGATTTTGCTTTGGAGTCGGAGCAGTAGATCCGTGGGAACTCCTGCAGCAGGGATGCCCATCCTGACATGAGAGGCTCTGCTGGGAGAGAATGGGAGCACCATTCTCTGCCATGGGCGATGAGCTCCATCTCACCAACACCAGCCCCAGCAGCTCATGGCCCCACTCACACAGGGCAGGAGTTTTTGTGCTGAACGGAAAACCCTTGACGCTGCCCCACTAATGTTTATAGAAAGTAGCAGGTATCGCTCCTTCCTTCCCCTCCAGCTGCTGCTTCTGCAGAACCGTCCCCCAGGCTGAGCTGAGTCACCGCCGCGTGCTGCGGTGCTGTGGGAAACAGGGAGAAACTGGCAGAAATCAACGCTCCACCAATAGGAAAAGGGGAAAAGAGCAGCTGCCCAGCCTGGTTTGCTGTTTCTAAAGAGATCCCACGGAGTGGGGGGGAACCCACTGGTGGGAGCATCGCTCCTCCCTGCCTGCACTGCGCGTTGTGCCATCCTTCTGGCTGCACAGCCCCGTGCTCACATCGCTGCTCCTTTCCTCTGCAAAGCTTGGGAAAGCAACAACACAGTGCCTGCTGGCCCATCCCAGGGTGTCCGTTTTGCTCAGCAGCAGAACTGTGGAATCACAGAACATCCCGAGCTGGAAGGGACCCACGCAGATCATGGATTCCAACTCCCGCTCCACAAAGCACCACCCAAACCCAAACCTGACGTCTGAGGGCAGTGCCCTGATGCCCCCTGACCTCCCGAGTGCCAGGCTTTTCTGGCACAGAGCCTCCCCCCACCCCCAACCCGGCCCTCCCCTGACGCAGCTCTGCGCCATTCCCTCGGGTGGAAGAGCTCCCATGAAGATAGACGGGTGATGCCAGGGCTGCAGATCTGCATACCCCATGGGACCTCTGCCTGCTGTGAGGACCAGGACATCCCCATTCTGTGCCTGGTGACAGTGCCTCTCCCCCATCCCTGAGCCCCCAGCAGCTCAAGGAGCCAATGCACTGCGCTGTGCGCGTGGCCAATTTGCATCGAAGGGATAAGGGGAAGCCCCAGGAAACACATGGCCCAGGCATTAATCAAATCTACCTCTAATTATAAACCTGCAGAGTAGTGCGCAGGGCTGGAGCTGGCAGCACGATGGCAGCAGCCAGAAGACAATAGGCGCTGCGGGAGAGCTGAGTGTGAGTTACCCTCGGGTGGGGCTGCTGGCCTGGGGGCTGCATTTACAGGGGCTGGAAGGGAGAGGAGAGCACCGTGGGGCAGTGGGGATGGGTGGTGCTGTGGGGCTGGAATGGTTGCATGATGCTTCAGATGGAGGTTGGGTGCTGGGCCCTGGGTGGGTGCAGGGGGATGCATGGCCTGGCTTTGCAGGACAGCGCTCAGCTCGCCTCCATCCATGGGAGACGTCAGCTGGGGGACAAAAAGTCCTGAAAGTGCATTGGAGGAGAGTTGAGGCCTGAGCCACGCTGCACTGCAGACATTGCTGTCAGGCAGCTCATAGCAGTGTGGATGAAACAACCGGGACTGCAGGGGCTGTATCTCACTGCAGAGACACAGACCCCTCCCGGAGCACAGGGTATTTCTATACAGAAATCAAACTGTGTCTCTGTGAAGGCAGCAGCCCCAGCAGAGGTACTGCACAGATTTCAGCGCTGCATGTCAGAGCCTCAAACATTTCAGCTTCCCATATCCAGAGCAGCCGACCCACAGGAAACAGCTGTGGCTCCACAGTGGGATGTGGGTGCCCACATCAGCAAACGGCTGCTAAGAACGAAACACAGCGACAGCATCCTTTAAATTTTCATCTGTCCCGAGCTTTTCCGCTTCTCCCACCAACGTCTCCATCAGCATCGCAGCCCTTTGCTCTCCCCAGCCCTGAGCACAGCCACCGAGAGGGGAACAGCAGAAGCACTCCCACTTTCGGGGCCCCCGCGTGCCGCTGAGAGCTGCCCCGAGGGACGCCGCTCTTTCTGCTGCTTAGGAAAATGCGACACATCAGAAGTGGGTTTCGGTATGATGCTGACACACCGAAGTGAGATGTCAGAAATTACGTTCAGGGTGGCAGGAGCAGCCCCGGGGCCACAGAGGAATTGAGAACGTTCTAGACTTACAGACAGATGCAGCAGTTGGTACCGATGGTCACTACGGCTGTTCACCTACACAGGTCTCAGCGCAGGGCGCGCCGACCCCGCACACGTTTCCCTCACCTCTCGCGGCCATGGATGGGACGTGCCTGGGAAGAACCACCATGAACAACTGCACCAGCCAGCAGTACTGGGACAGCCTCCTGTGCCTCTGCATCCCCTGCAGCTTCATGTGCGGGCGCTCGGCTGTCCGAAGGTGCACGGCGCTGTGCGGTGAGTGGGGCGTTGAGTTGCAAACCCGAAGTGCTGGGGAACACAGCAGTGGGCTCTGGCAGCAGCTCGGTGCGGTACGGCACAGAGTTGTCCGTGTCATCGTGCGCCGGAGAGTTGGACAGAGTGGAACCCCATGAGGTTCAACGAGGGCAAGTGCTGAGCCCTGTAACCTGGGGAGGGAGAACTGCACACATCAGTACAGGTTGGGGCTGAGCTGCTGGGAAAGGAGAAGAGCTGTGTGTCTTTGTGGCCAGCAGGGTGATCAGAGGTTGACCAACAGCCAGCCGTGTGCCAGAAGGGTGCCCTGGTGGCCCAGAGGGCCAATGGTTCCCTGCAGCGCATTGCAGTGAGGCCAGCAGGTGAGGGAGGTGCTCCTCCCCTCTGCTCTGCCCTGGGGAGGCTGCATCTGCAGCCCAGAGCTGGGACCCCAGCCCCAGACAGACAGGGAACTGCTGGAGAGAGCCCAGCAAGGGGGCTGCAGAGATGGCGGGGGCCTGGAGCACCTCCTGATGGGAAAGGCTGAGAGCCCTGGGCTGTGAAGGCTGAGAGGGATCTGATCAGTGCTGACCAATATCTAAAGGCCAGGAGTCAAAGGGATAGGGCCCTTCCAATCCCAAGTCTGTGATGTCCCTGCACTACTCCTTCCTGGGGCCTGATGGAGCCTTTCTGGAGCTGCATTAACACCAATAACCCACAGCTGTCACCTGCTGAAGGGATACATCAGGTGCAGCTTATGAGTGTAATGACAAACTCCAGCAGGAGGTGTGCAAAGCTGCACTGTGAGCTCTGCATGGCAGGGGAGGGGAGCAGAGGCACACTGCCCCCAAACCCTGCATCCAAACCCATGTGCGTGGCCCCGTCCCTCCCCAGTGGGTCATGGCTGTGCTCAGAGCGAGCTCTGCTCCTCTCCTTCTCTTCCTGCAGAGTCTGTAGTCTGTAACAGGAGGGCTGGCTTTTACTACGACGAGCTGGTGAAAAAATGCATCAACTGCAGCACAGTGTGTGGGCAGCACCCCAAGCAGTGCGATGCAGCATGTGGAGGTAAGCTGGGGATGAGGTACGAGTTTATGGGATGGAAGCTCAGGAAGAGGCAGCAAGCACAGTTCCTTTGTCCTGATACAGGGTGTGGCTGCAGCCCATGCAGCTGTTGCATTTCCCACCTGGGTAGGCTGCAAGTCCCACACTGGGGTTGAGATCATCTCTTTTGCCAGCCCTGAGAAATGCAAGCCGCAGGGCTGCTTCCAGCTTCTCCCCAAGCAGAGTTCATGAACGCTGTTAGCATCCTTTCCCTATCAAAATGCTGACAGTGTGAGCAACACAGCAGAAAGGTTTCACAGAATCTGAGAACGCTTTGGATCAGAGAATCATAGGATGACTTGGGTAGGAAAGGTGGTCCCTTAACATCAGGGAACGGTTGGGTTGGAAGGGACCACGCAGCCCCACCCCTGCTGTAGGCTGGCTGCCTGCACAGCTCAGGCCGCTCAGGGCCCATCCGTGGCCTCGGGCACCTCCAGGGATGGGGCACCCACCGCTCTGGGCACTCTGCTCTGTGCCCCTCTGCCCTCTGCTCTCTGTCTGCCCCGCAGGATCTCTATTTGCCAGCCGCTCCCCGCCAGCCGCCCTGATCTCAGCATCACCTCCTGCAGCTGCACTGGAGCAGAAGCTGTGTGTGGAGCAGGAGCCGTGGCTGGTGGTGTACCTGCTGCTGGGGCTCTGCCTCTGTGCCCTCATCTGCTCTCTGGTGCTGGGCTGGACACACCTGCGGAGAAAGGGGGAGGTGGGCTCCTGCCAGGCCAGCACTGGGACCTGCCACTGCCGGGAGGACCCTGCCAAAGGTGAGTGCTGGGGGCACTGGGAGGGGATGGGCAGCCGGGGGTGGCTGTCACCTGAAAGCAGAGCCACACTGTGCACAGGGCTGGGAGGGAACAAAGCCAGCAGTGGGCCACACAGCCTGGGAAGGAGAAGGACTTTGACGATGCTGTGGTGTTCAGCCTTTGCTTTTAAGGGCAGCTGAGAGCTGAAAAGGGACTTACTGTCTGCTTTTGAATACCCCGTGCTCAACCTTGGTTGTCAGAGCTCAGATAACAGAGCAGAGCACTTCACCATGCAGCGCTGCGTGGCCCTCGAGCCAGCAGCCCCTGTGTCTCGTACAGCACTGCACCACTGCGTTTGCACATGGTGCAAAAGGAGCACTTAAGAAAAAACGACTGACATGTAACATTATAAATGTTACAGCTGCTTTAGCCCTACACCTGCAGCCTTCCTGCCCTAGGCACTTCCCCATTTACCCCTCTGCTCTCGGGGCAGCAGGACACACACGGACGCCGCGTTTCAAGCACAGCAGCAGTGCACGTAATTACACTCTGCACTTCCAGCACTGCCTCCTTGCAGGCTGCGGTGCAGCTCTGCAGTGTTCCATGGCTCTATCTGCAGATCACCTGGTGGAAGCAGGCAGCGTCGGCGAGGGATCCACGGGCAGCAAAGTCTCAGAGCCGGTAGAAACCTGCGGCTTCTGCTTCCCCGGCCACGGCTCCGCTGTGCAGGAGACCAAAGCGTGTCACAGCCCCTCCTGCCACGCAGGGGAACGAGCTGCTGCCTCTCACGCTGGGATATGCAGCATGGGCAGTGCCGGGGCGATCCCCAGCCCCAACGATGGTCACTTCAAAATCATATGTTCCCCTTCACAAGAGAAGACGCCCATGGTGTGACTGCAGGGAGCGCTCCTCGACGGGGCCGGAAAGGAGGGCTGCGCCCCGTGCTGCTGGACCACAGCTGCTTCACCCTCTGTCTCCAGTACCCACTTCCACCAGGATGGGCGGACAAAGCACAGCCTCTGCACGAGGGCTGTAGGCCACAGACTGTTCTCTTCCACTCCCCCAAATTCCCGGTTAGCAGGGACTCCGTCCTCCTGCCTGACCTCTGTGCGTCCCGGTGGTTGGGGCTGACGTCCCACAGGAGCTGCTCATCCCGGTTCCTCCATCAGCACCACTTTGCCTCCGCCGAAGGAATCGACGCGCAGCCGCTGCCACTGCCACACTCTCATCTTTTCACCTTTAACAGAGCCTTCTTCACACGCAAGAACAGAAGAGCCGTGCTGGGCACCGGCATCACTGCTGGAATGGGGTTCTGATGTGAAAAGCCATCCCAGGCTGAGAAGCTTCTGAAGCGCTCCAAGTTTTGGTGTGCTGCTGGTGGGGTGGCTGACAGGGCTGGGAACGGTGATGCTTGAAAGCTGCTATGGAAAACTGTGGGTTCAGTGCGTGTAACTAAGTTCTCACTAAAGGAGGGTGCAGGGCTTTTGCTTGGTGAGGAGTGACTCTCAAGAGGAGATTCAAGGCCTTGAGTTTCTCAGACCAGAGCTTGAGACTCGAAAGAACACATGGGAGTGTCATCAGATGCACGAATTGGTGATGGGAAAATAAACAGCTGGAGAAACCATGAGCAGATACAGTCCTTCCCTGCCCTGCTATGGATTTCTTTCATGTTGTCTCACCACTAAGGCAGGCAGGCAGCACCAGGGTGAGCACAGCACAGCTGCGAGGCACCCACAGAGCACACAGCACCAGGGCCACGAGGAACCCATCATAAGCGGAAGGAGCAATAAGAGGCTGAAGGCGCAGTGACAGCCTCTCTTTGCCTCATGGCTGGTAAGCAGGGCAAAGCTTGAGTCCATCTCCGGGAACCGATGCGGCACTTCTCGGTCTCCTCCTTTTTGAGGGTGGGATGAGATCTGTGTGGTGCTGCATTTACAGCCTGGTTGTCCCACCCTGACAGACGTGGTACTTCCACAGCCCCAAACCCACCTCAGCCTCCCAGCAACCCCTGCAGCCTCTGCTCTCGCTCAGCCTCAGCTCTGCTTCTGCTCTTATCCATCCTCAATTCTTCCTTGGTTCCTCCCCCCCCAGTCCTTCAGCCTTTTCTGCTCAGACTAAAGCCTCCCTCAGCCCCCAGCTCCCTTCCAACCTTGCACAGCACTTCTGCCTGTGTTAGCACTCGGCCTCAGCTCTTGCTCTGCCTCCATCAGCCCCCAGCCTCCTTTCCCAGCCCTCCTCCAGCCCCAGCTCGATGGATGAGAGCAGCAGCCAGAGCCATCTGTGCCCCAGGAAGCAGGGAACGCACACACCCACAGCCAGCTCCTTCCTTCCAGCCCTGATAAGCAGGAGGGGAACATTCCTCACCAGCAGACGTGGCCTCCCCACCTGGAAATATAAACACAGTTATCAGCAAAGGTAACAGGGAGCAACTTGGTCAAATCCGCAGTAAGAATATATGCAGGCTCTGAGATAAAGCAGCGAGAGGCTGGAGAACTGGGAGAAATCAATGGATTGCCACCACCTTGGCAGCGTTCCTCTATCAGCAGGGCGCTGTAAGTGGGGCCAGAAATCAAACCCTGGCACCAATTGGGAATTACAGGCACTGCCTCTGAGCCCATGGGGGTTGAAGCAGCTCCTCACGATGCTGCTTTTGCTCCAGTTTCCATTCGGTACCAGCAGCACGGAGAGCTGCCCCTTTAGCAACGAGAAAACATCCCACCGACAGCTGGCTTTGTGCTGCGCGGAGCCATCGCTGCGTGTGAGCAGGGGATACACGTCAGCATTAGCAGCAATCTTTGCTTTCCGTCACCCCTTCTGCTGCTTCGTGCAACAGGGCGAGCTTTCTGTGCCGATACAGACCCGCACCTCAGCACAGAGCACTCAGCCCCAGCGCCACGGCAGGGCCGACGGCTGCAGCAGCGGGCAGCACTCGGGGGGCACTGTGGAATCGGCCCAGCGGCGCCGTGCTGCACGGCCAGCGTGCTCCGAAAGGTGACGTTCAGAGCTCTGCACAGAAACCTCCCCGTGCTGCGGCGAATGAGGCCTGTGCACGAGCCGCATGGCTGCTCCTCAGTATTTGAGGCAAAGGCTGCGTTTGGCAGAGCCGTAAGGAGGGGTTGTGCTGCTCGTACAGCAGCGGCTGCTCTTCCATTGTTATCGAGGAGGAAAATGCTCTCTGCTGCCCCAGCAACCTGTGCTGATTTACTGCTGGAAGCAAAAGGGTACAACCCAAAGGGGGACTTGGGGAGAGAGAACAGCATTTAACAGAGGAGTTGTGCTCCTGAAACCAAAACAGAGCCCTGAAACCTCCCTCGCTCCCCATCTCCCACTGAAAGCCACCTGTGCTGGTGCAGAGCTTCCAACAGCTGAGAGAGGCTGGGGAGGGAGGGGGGGGGGGGGGGAAATCGGGCTGATTTAAATAGCCGGCCTTATCCCTACCCAGTCTGTTTCTGAAGGGTGGATGGAGAGCCGCCGTGAGCCCAGCACAACGGAGGAAGCAGCGCTCGGGCACAGCCGCGCGGTGGCACTGCTCCTCCGGCAGCGGGAGCAGGCGGGGATGCGGCGGCAGCCATGGGAATAATGAAGGGCTGCTGCTCGGCTCCCTCTGCAAGCTTGCTGCATTATTAAAAGGCAGCAGAAAACGTCGCCGAGCGTCTGCACGGTGCTGTGCCCAGCACAGGGAGGGAGGGAGGCCCCCCCCGTTCTGCGGGTTGCACCATTCATCTGCATTTCTCCAACCATTTTTCATCGGTGACAAGAGCACCCGGTTACAACCCAACGTTATTTCGAGCACGCCGACAGGAGGTGGGTTACGAAACCAGCACATCGCTGCCGTGGCCATCAGTGCTCCCACACGGGCTGCCCGCTGCGCTGCTATTCAGGGAGCTTCGGTGAGCGGCCGCTTCTCCCTTCCCTCCTGCAGGCTGTGGCCGCGGTCTCGCGCTGTAGCCGAGCGCTCTGCGCTCTGCGCTCTGCTCTGCGTACGGCGCAGTTGCAGTTCCAGCATCCTTTTGTGCGGCTTCTCTCTCGTCAGATGCTCACTGAAAAAAAACCAAGCGGGCTCCACCGCCTCTCCTCCGATGCCTGCCGCTCTGCTGCCCGCCTTGCACCCCTCACGCAGGTCAGGCGCCCGGAGCCATTTCTGGAGCACCAGATCTAAAAGATGAAACACATCCACGTTTGTAAGTGCTGCACTTAGGCACTGGCTGCTTGGATACACGCACAGGGCTCGGGCTGGTTTCGGTGGGGCCCTTCCAGCAATGGAGGCAGTGCCCAGCCCTCAATACAGCTCTCTCCAGGCTCTATAAGAGAGCAACGCTACTTCTGCTCTTTTTAGCTCTGCATTCTGAATGGTTTCTCTCATGGGCTGCAATTCAATCCGCAGCCCGGCCTCCCGGGAGCAGGACTGAGCACACCAGCAGTCACTGCTGCCATCCAGACGGGCCAACGAGCTGCTTTAAATGGGAGAGAAAAGGGAACAGAACTGCATTTGTGACAAAGCAACAGCAAGCTGGTGCACCAGCTGCTGCGAGCCAAGGGACAGACAGGGAGGCTGCAAAGAGAAGAGCACGCGAGGAGTTGATACATTTGGGAGGGTACAAGGAACCAATACCAGCCTAGCACATACCAGGAAAACGTGTTGTTTACTTAAAAACCCAGTGCACTGCAGAAGTGCTCCATAGCAGCAGATCTACCGCTCACTGCTGCCCCCAGCAGCAACCATTTCCAACAGATGGTACATTGTCAATACCGAGCTTCTTTCAAGTATCACACAGATCAACGCCTTTGGAAAGCAACAGGGAAAAAACCAAAACCCAAACCAAAAAGGCATCAACCAAAACCAGCAATAACAAAACAAAGTGATTTTGAGAAATTCAAGCATCCACAACATTTAAAAAAAAAAGAACCCAGACCACTCTTACAGTATAAACACACCAATTCAGTCATTTTTACTGATGGTTGCATTTATGAATTTCATTCTTGTGAAAAAAAAAAAAAGGAATAAAAGGAAAAAAAATTAAGAAAATAGCTATTTATAGAAAACAAAACAAAGGGCTCAAACAGAAATGAATCTGTGCTGATGCTTTGGATGAGCAGTCCGATGGCATTGAACATTACCTGTGCAAGCAGGCATGCTTGGAAACCTGTCTGTACTGTAGCTTCAGTTCCACAATTCAGGATTTCTTTTGTTGGTGGAAAAAAAAGAGCCTAATAGTTTCATACTGTATTTATTTAATAACTAAAATTCACAAATAAAAAGATACTTGCAAAGTCCTTTAGTTGTGTCATTCCCTCCTCCTCCACTCTTACTGCTTTCAGATCCATATGCATAAAAAATGGGCTTGGTTTTTTTTTTTGTTTTTTTTTTTTAATTTTAACTGTTATATGATTGGTCGTTGGAGCTGAAGCACCAATGGAGAAGATGCTTTATGGAGATGAGAGTACACCCCCTCGCCTTCCCACACACGTTTTGGAGGAACATAGGAGATGTACCAGTGCCCGGACTCCTCTGCTCCCATTTCCCCCACCCAGAGCATTCCTTTCATTGTGTATTTCCTCTGATAAGTGACTGACTGCAGCCTCCTTTTCCCCCTTTCTGTCCTTGCGGGACCGCATACACGTTGGACATTGTTCATTTCTCACTCCGCCAGGCTTGGAGCCAGTGTCAAGTAGGTCCTGTTACAGCTCAGTGCTAGTTGTTTTTTAATGGGTCTTTTTATTTCAGGTAGGTTTGTGTGTCGATTCAGAAGGCTTGCTTATTTTCTTCCTTGTTTATATCTGACAAGCTGCTGGATAAGGCTATTCATACTCCAGGAACTGTTTGTGATAGAACAGCAAATATCTGCAAGAAAGCAGAGGTACAGTTTCAGCTCTGTGCCACTCACCGTAGCAGATCAGTATTTCCATGGATGCAACCGTAAAAAATGAGAGCTATTAATGTTGTTAGTCTTTTCAAACTGAAGCAATTCCAGGGATATGCCAGCTCCCCACAGGAGAAGGCAGCTGAAACAATTCCACCAGTGACTCAGGAAAGGGAACATGTGTCCATCAGTCAAACCCTCATGCTGTTTGAACCTTAACTTTAGATCCTGGAAGCTCTGGAAGATGGGACAGTGTTGACGCTCACCCATCTAACACATCATGGCACAGCATATAACTGCGGTGCTTTAAGATGCAACTGTTCCTTCAGACTCCCATAACCAGAGCATCAGACATTAGGATCCCACAAACTGTCTGCCATTTACCTGACAAACAGAAAGAACCAGGCATGTGGGTGAAAACTCACGTGTCCCAACCAAACATGACTCATGTATGTCTCAATCTGTACTCAAATCTGGTGTTTTATAGCAGGACAGAATTCTTCCTGTCCTTAAATTACTGCAGTTGTACTGCTACATAACAGAACACAGCCCTCAGGCAGGTATGCTAGCAGGTAGCACACTGATCTCCATGCCCTCTTTGCACACCAGACACTGACAGGCTCACTAGGTAACTTGCCTGAAATGCTTCAAAGCAATGTGTGGACTTTCCAATTAGTACTGTTCTGTGGCCAGACCCATGGAGCTCCCTTTGCACAGTGCAGGTCTACTCAGTGTCAGCCCTCATCTGAACAGGGGAAACGGATCAGAGGCCAAACCAGCTCGTAATGAGCCAGATGTGCAGTGGCTGTGTTGTAGATCCTCTTCTCAGTGCCCGTGGCAGCTCCCTCCAGAGATGTAGCCCATCCCAGGAACAAAGCTAGCCCCTTGTTATTCAATAAAGACAAACTTATTTCTTCTTCTGACCTCAAAGCGTAAGTTAGCATTACATGATTTGACCAAAGCAAAATTCAGATAGCATAAGAGACTTCCCCCCCCCCCCCCCCCCCCCCCCCCCTACTTCACAGTTGAAGTTCAGAAAAGGAAAACAGGAAAATCTGTCTAAAAAACTGCAAGCTGAACATCTGTGTCTGCAGGAATTAACATAAATGTCATGAATAATTAAAACAAAACCCAAACAGGCTTATCTCTCCTGTATCAAGCCCACGGTTGAAAATGCCAAAATGAAGACTTCACTTTTTAAGTTAACCTTATTCTTGAAATATACCCCAATCCCCAGTGATTCCCTCAGATCATCAAATCACAGAATATCCTGAGTTGGAAGGGACTCACAAGGATCAAGGCCAATTCCTTTGGGCTCTTTGATAGTTTTATGCCCTTACACTGTGGCACCACAAACTGCACACAGTTCACTTACCCTTCACTGTCTAGTACATCCTTAATGCTAGCCTTGGTGATAATGGCATCATCACACTTGAACCACTGGTCCTTGTGCTGCCGGATGAAGCTGGTATAGTGCCCACTCTCCAAGGTTCCCTGGTGATTAACTACTGCAAACAAGGAATACCTGGAACAGAAAAGAGTCAGTCAGTACAAGCATCAAAGGGGCAAAAATAACTGAGATTTTAAAAAGGCAAAAGCTTACATTCATAAATACATACAGAAATAGTATAGGCTCAGCTCCATCATTAAAACACCAGTTCTTAACATTAACTGGGAAGAGACTACCCCTGCCCAGGGAAAGGGAGCATTTTTCTTCCTGCTCCTACTGCAGCATTCCCTTCTGAAGACAACCATCAGCTTCACCAATACAAGCTACTGAAGATTTTTCTTCTAAAATACATGTAAGTTGATGCATCCCCACAGAGGACCACTATTTAGTTACCTACTTTCTTTTACTTAACTACTTAACTCAAGTGAGCCAGAAAAAATACTCGAGGGGTACGAGAGGAGGTAGTCTTCAGTTTAGCCAACCTTAAGATATTTCCAGTGATAAATTGCTACACTGATTAATTATCCTTACTTTGGAAAGTCTGTACCTATTTTGAAATACCAGATACTATATTATATTCAGCCTCTACTTCCACCTTCTAGGTGCTCCTGTGCTTTTGTTGGCTAGCCTGAAAAACCAGCAGACACCCGTCTGAAAGAAAGGCACTGACACACTCATCAGGCTGCCTTTAACTGCTCTGCTCTAAGATTTTGCTTCCTGCCACAAATATACTTGTGGCTCTTTCTGGAACATTCTCCAGTCCTCACCTTTTTCTTACAATGCTATCCCTCCAACCTACAAACAAACACAGCTGCACAATGGTAAAATAAGCTCACTAATCTCTCTTGATACTGTCCTACTTATCTTCAAAATCTAAAGAGCTCTTTTGACAGCAGTGCTGCAGCACGGCTCCTGCTCCAGCTGAGTGCCCACAGAGCCACAGATGTCTCCATGTCATCCTCCTTTGAGATGAGTCCTTCATCTCCCCTGCACGGAGGATTCTAGGACTGCAACAGCACTTTGCAGGTACGCAGCACGCTCAGCAACTCAGACACCTCTGCTGCTACCTGATCACCTTATCACCTTCTTCATTAACAACGTCTTCAACCTACGTCATGCGCAGTCCTCAACAGTGATCAATTCTGTCTTCTTTCATGTATCTGATGAGTCAATTCCTTTAGGGCCACTTGGAGCACACGTGATTGGTATCTGCTTCTGTGACAACTGTGCTAGACCCAGTCAACTGTTGGTTTTTGTTAAAATCTACTGCATGACTCCAGTTTCTTAATGAAACTTTGAGTGCCAAATGAAATCTGAGGAATACATTGAGGAATTTAAATACACAACATCAGCACATGACTGCAGAAACTGACCCTTCAACCTTATTTTAAAAAGTTTGTCTTAGAGTCTCTTTTTCCATATAGCTAAGTCCATTGGTTTCAGTTACTCTCCTCAAATTCTTTAGCAAGTCCTGTATCAGCCGCTTTGTTAGAATCCAGCCTGATTACGAAAGTCATCAGAGCTTACTTTCAGCCCTCTGGGACTTGTTTTTGTTAGTGCAACAGAAACAGGAACATCTAAAGGCAACACACAGCCATTCGGGTATCAGAACCATAACTGCTAATTTTGTCCACAGATCAATTACTGGGGTTCCCATCTTCAGATCAGTAAATTAGCTGCCACAAACCCATGAACGGGAATGCAATCATGGCAAACCAAGCTTTATTTTGCAACACTTCAGACTTACTGTTCTGTCAAACACGGTAATGCTCTCTGTGCTGCAGGACATGCAGCAGGCTGTGCATCTCCTCCTAGAAGCCAACTACACCCTTCACAGTAGGAGTCATGGAATGGACCACTTACTTATTATCATTGTTTAGACTATCCGTCGGCTGCTGGTACTGCCCGTTCATTCTGCTCTCTTTACTGCAACACACACACAAAAATTCAGTCACTTAAAGCAGTGGCTTCCTAAACCCAGGAAATACGTTTTATATGACACAGCCTGTTTGCTCAATCCAGATCCTAATTCGAAAGCACGGTGCTGCCTAGCAGCAGAGACGGGCTGCTGATTAGGATGCTAAAGATGCTTTATTTGTTCTTGCAGCAGCATTACATAGGAAGCACCAGTCAAGGCTTTGGTGCTGCAAATACAGATCTGTTTATGTCAAATGTCCTATCCAAAAAGCTTTAAAAAAGGTTAAGAAACAATTTGTATTTTAGACGTGCTAAAATATCTAATTACATCGATCCCTTATTCTCTGATGGGTCAATCATCCTGGCTCTGACTTGTAAATTCATTTTGTGTTTTGACAGCAGCAACAGGATTATGCTGTTGATTTCATAGGCGATGAAATTCAGATTATTGAGCTATGCCTCCTGATTATCCCCTCTATATTCCACTATGCTTGATAACTTTCATCAGCAGAGCCTGTTCTATCCATAGAGAATTCACCACAGAGGAACAGAAAAGTCTCCAAATCTCCAGAATGTACTGGAACAAACCATATATTCTTAATATAACAGTATTTAACAGAGCTTCAGGGCTCTCCTTTCTCTCCTAGAAGAAGGATCTATTTTTCTTCAGGGAAAAAGTCTGAAATTACTATGAACATTTCAGTATCAAATAGATATTGTATTCAGAGATGTTTTGGGGCTTTCTGCACCGCTTCAGATACAAATTAAATCTAAATGTAGTCTTGTATATTTGAAGGGAATACCTGATAAATACTCGTTAGTTGAGCTGATTAAATTTCTTCCTTATGGAAGGAAAAACTTTACAGTTCTGTTGAATATAAACATTTTGTCTACTTGGGAGGTGGGAGAAGCTTTCCTGTTTGTTTAAATACACACTAGAAACACCTGTTTTAACCTGAACCATGTGCTTTTCTTGAAGCCTTAAAAAAGAAAAAAGAAATTGAAGGCACAAACCAACCAGGCTTACATGTGCACAGTAATAGAGAGGAAAGATTTTTATAGCCTCAGAGATGTCCAGCTGGGCACTGGGTTACATCTGGACTGCAGAGCACCAACTGGGACATGAGATGACTGCTAGGTGGGCTCTCAGGTCATGGGGACCAGAGAACAGAACTTAAAAGTCTGAAGCAACAATGAATCTGAATCTACAAATTTAATATGCAAGCAAAAACATAGCATGTGTTAATTAAAAAAAAAAAAAAAAGTTGAAATATTAAGTTCTTTCTGACACACAGAATAGTTTATCTAAAATGAGCTTAGGAAAGATACACATTTCAAGAAGAAGCTTACAGTGAAGTCCCATTATACACACTGCTCTGTAAGCTCGATTCAAGGATGGCTCATGATGCAGCTGTATGGAACTGGTAAGGTTTCATGCAGGTCTTTGGGGGATTTAGAACTTGGTACGTACCTGGAAGCCATGAATGGTGTCATGTCCAGCTCCAGTGGAAATGAGACATACGTAGTGATCTTTCGCCTCAGTTTGGCTGAGTGTTCAAACCGCTGGGGACAAAGTGAAAGAATGTTTTTTTCATTTGAGATAGACAAAGCCTCTCCATTGTAACTGTCCTAAGCTCAGGCACAGTTACACAGAAGCATATCAGCAGTCAGCAGCTAGGGACACCCCCAGATTTTTTCTACCAACTGGCTGGACAGGGATCCCCCAGGTAAATGCTAAGGCATGTTCCACTAGGAAAATAAGTCACTATTTGTGGAAGGAAAATAAAAAAAATTATTTGATTGTTTATCTTAGCGTGTATCCACACAAATTCATTTCCAACTGATGTTCAAAAATACACTGAAAAGACAGCAAACACAGCTTTAAGCAGAACAGTGTTCAGTTCTACCATGCACTACTCAAATGCACTGCAGCTGCTGCCTACATCAGCATACAAAACTAGTGACAGTAAAAGCTTGCTATCAGATTCACACATTCAATCCACCCATCCAATCATCTCAAATAACACAAGTCAAGCCTGCACAGGAATATCAATTGAAATTAAGGCAAAAATGGAATATGGTCATAAAAGAGCCCTGTCCCTCAGCCAAAAGCAGCCTGCAGTACCCACTGCCCTTTCTTCATCTTGTCGACTGAACATTAAATAGAAATGGGAACAAATAACAGAAAGACATGAATGAATTTCTATTTAAAGGCAGCTTCCCTATCCATTTCTCAGAAATTCTGCTCTATTTACGCTTCTAGTTAATTATTTTCCAATTGTGGTGCCATAACAATTCCCTAGCAACGGATCCAGACGTGAAAAGCGAAGACTTCCAGAATTCTTATCTTTTGTGTTTCTCTTTTGCTTCAAAACATGAAATGAAATTTGCATTTTGGATGCAAACACCATCACTCAGAACGAATAATTTATTTTCAAAAATATCTTCAACTGTTCTGCATAAGACTGAAAGGGGTTCAGCATATTGATACTACCTTGTCCAAAGGGCAGAATCACCTACACAGCTTGCCCATCACTTTGCATTAAAGAAAAAAAAGGGGAAAAAAAAAAGAGAATAGAAAAAAAAAAGGGAGAAAAACCCCAAACCCCAAAATTCTTTCTCAAAAGCGAACAAACAAAAAAACCAAAATCAAAAGCCAAGCAGCCAGCTAAAAACTCTTAAAACCTCCAGCCAGCCATACAGGAACTGCCTTCAGGAAGAACAGAACAACAAAGGAACAGTGAGACTATTCCACCTAGGGTACTAATTTAGCTTATCACATTGTGTGTTGCCTTGGTTAACATGGAAGATGTAACTGGGGGAACACAGGTATTCATGAGGATGACCACCTGAAGGCATGATTGTCCCAAACAGTCTTAAAAGACCAGTAAGTTACACAAGTGGGAATTCTTCCCAGTTATGCTACCCTTTCTCTACTGGAAGCAGAATCAAGCTCTTCTCATGAATGCAGACCTTCCTGTGGCATCCTCATGTTTTCATTAACAAGCTTCTGTATGAATGAGCCAAAATTTGAAAATAAATTTTAAATTGCTGCTACGCTGGATACGGAGTTATGATATTCAGCAGTTCCAAGCTACAGTCATTTCTTGAATACAATTTGTGAGTTGCTCAGTGCTACAATGACACCGTAGTTACACAGAATATTAGATTTTCCAGTATGAATGTACAGAACTAGCTTAGAGATTGCTAGGAAATGAACCTGAAAAAACATGGCTTGCTACAGCAAAACCCTACATTTACTTTGCCATGACAAGTATGTGATAAAGGCCTATTTCCAACACTGTTGAAGCTCCTCACATTTCACCAAGGTTCAAAGCCTAGAAATCATCTAAAAGCTTATTAGCCACAAGAAGCATATGGAAAAAGGTTGGAAAGTGAAGCAATAGAAGCCTTCACTGGTACACAGCACAGAGGCTGCTGTTCAAAACGTTTCCAGTTGCCACAGCCAGGGGTAAAATGCTGCTTTCCTTTCTGTAGCTTACTTGATACCACTATCACCAGATAGGCAGTTGCTAGAGCTGAAGACAGTGACCATCAGCTGCTGCCTAGCAATGATGGGACTCTGACATTCTGTCCCAGGAGACGCTCAAGACCTGAGGTCTGCATCTGAAAAGCTCATGCAGATCAAAGATGCAATTATGTGATGGCTGCTCCCATAGAGACCCACAGCATCACTTTCAAGGACCCTTTGCCTGCTGATGCAGAATGACAGTCATCCTCTATGATAGATGCTTACTTTGCACCACAGCCATGCTCTTTTTATTTAAGACATAAATCACATAGGACTTAACAAGCTGAGGGCACCAACTATGACATATCTCCCATCTGACATAATTTGGATTGGAAATACTGAAGAGTAATCTTCAGTGAATTAGTTGGGAAGATAAAAGGATCCTTCCTCACTGCAACCTCTGCATGCTTTCCCCTCAGCACAGAGCTTTCTCTGACGCATCCTTCAAGTAGAAGCATAAAAACGTTACTGCACAGAATGAATAAGCATTTCTGGAGACTCGTTTTTAGGCTGGCTCAGGGATCGTACTAGCCCTTCCACTTCAGTTCTAGATTCCTGTTAGGTTCCTAGAGATGTACTGCAAAGCTACACTACAGGTAATATAATGGTATCTTAACAGAACATCTAGCTAGGCATGCAATTTGTTCTTCCTATTAATTGATATAATAAAAGAAGAGCCAGTGAAAGAAATTCCTGGACTCATCTTCTATCTCACCCTCTGAAAGAGGAATAAACATCCTGAGCAATGTCTACCCCATGTGAACTTACTTTGAGATGAAAACAGGCCACAATGGGTAATTTCTTCATAGTGAGTTGTTTGGTAGATTCCTGGTAGCTATGGCAACCACTACATTTGATTTTGGCACTGCTTCCTAGATGTTCTGGCCTTGTAAACCTGAAAAATACATTAAAAAGCAAAAGGATGCACAATATGATCAGACTTTTTCACACATGCTGAAATCACTTTTCACTGTTACTTGCATCTTCCAGCACCTCAACAGAAGCCTTTCATGGCTTTTAAGTGACATTTCTGGGAAAGAATTAAAAACCCCATACCATCCACATTCCACATTATTGGAGGTATTCAGATTAAGTGCTACAGTTCAGATACCCCAATTGGACATTTATCATTGCTCTACTTGGGCAGATTGCGCTGAAGTGCATCAGCAACTAAGAAAGGGGACCTCAAGAGGCTGGAAAGGTGGGCACAGCTGAACCCGATGAGGTTCAGCACGGCGAAGTGCAGAGTTTTGCATTTGGGTTGGAGGAATCCCAGGCATCCATACAGACTGGAAGGAGTGGTCCTTGAGAGCAGCCCTGCAGAGAAGGACCTGGGGGGCTTGATTGATGAAAAACTTAATACAAGCCAGCAGTGTGCCCTTGTGGCTCAGAAGGCAAATGGGAACCTGGGCTCCATCAAAAGAGGGTGGCCAGCAGGGACAGGGAGGTGATTGTTCCCCTCCACTCTGCTCTTGTGAGGCCCCATCTGGAGTACTGTGTCCAAGTGTGGAGCCCCCAGTAGAAAAAAGACAGGGAGCAGTTGGAGGGTCCAGAGGAGGGCCACAAGGATGATCAGGGGACTGGAGCACCTCCCCTGTGAAGACAGGCTGAGGGAGCTGGGCTAGTTCAGCCTGGAGAAAAGAAGGCTGCGGGGTGACCTCAAGGCAGCATTTCAATACCTAAAGGGAGCCTACAGAGGGGAGGGGAATCAACTCTCTGAAAGGGTTGATAACTGCAGGACGAGGGGAAATGGTTTTAGGTTGAGGGAAGGAAGATTCAGGTTGGATGTCAGGGGGAAATTCTTTACAGAGGGAGTGGTAAAGTGCTGGAACAGCTGCCCAGAGAGGCTGTGGATGCCCCATCGCTGGAAGTGTTCAAGGCCAGACTGGATGGGGCCCTGGGCAGCCTGGTCTACCATTAAATGGGAAGGTTGGTTGGAGATTCATGATCCTTGAGGTCCCTTCCAACCCTGGCCATTCTATGATTGTGTGAAAGGAGCTAAATGTTCATTCACCTCCTTCAGCGACAGTTAATTTTCAGATGGACAGCAAAGATCTTTGCTTTCAAAACCAAAAAAAAAAGACTTGGAAATTCTGGAGCAAAAAGACAGACTTCTGTGCTCAGCTGCAAACTGTTCTGCAGGACACTGTGCCTGTAGCCCTCCAGGACTAGGGTCAAAGCTCAGATCACATGGAGACACACACTACTGTTTTCAACCATGTAAAGCCACACTGCCTGCAGCAGGAAGTATAAAATTATCTTTTTGCATCACATGGCAACTGGATTTGATTGCTCATTGTTAGGCCCTCTATTGCTCTTCTATTCCTTTCTCACTTTGCCTTGTGCATAACCTGAAATACGTATAACATGTTGTTTGGGGATCATGCCGTGACAAAGCATCACTTACTCCATTGTTCACTGCCACCTGTGGAGAAAAGAATAGAACCAAATTCTTTTTACCTCACTAAAATTATATTTGCCTCAATTCATACCTTCGCAAGCAGTCTGTGAGAGTGGTGGTGCCTGATACATGGCTTTCCCCATTTACGACACTGCCATCACTCCCTGGACTCAGAGGCCAGAACGGGGTGGAGGAGCCTGGCAAATCCAAACTGATGTCCCAAAATGGGTCTATCGTTGTGGAAACGCCACTGTGAAAAAGAAAGGAGTTCAATATATACTTGAAGGAAATAAAATGAATGGGTTCCCTCACTTGAGAGTGCACTCCAACCAGATATTTGCTCTTAAGAACTATGGGATCTACATCACCTCTAGAGGGCACTCAAAGATGACAAAAAAATATATATATACACACACACATACATATAGTTGCTCCAGAGTGCTTTCCCACAATTCATTACTTTTCTGTGTTCTAGGAAATGTATTTCAATGCAAAATACCTTTGTTTGTGATCCAGTTGGGTTACTTAGACATAGATGCTGTGCTCATACTACCAGCTAACATCAACTGCACCAGTTGCACGCAGCTCTACTAGTTTAGAAGTCTGGTGCTCTGCTCAAGACATGGAAGGTGGCACTGACCCATGCCCCTAGCTTAGAAGCATTTTCTGATTGCATTCATTATGCACTGTTGTTGTTGTTGAGCTTTCTTTTGTTGTATAAGTAGACTCTTTGACTAGGAGATCTCACCAAACCTACAAAATTCTGCCTTTTTTTTCCCCTTCTGTCTTCATTTGTGCAAAACTTGTGAATTTTCAAAAGAAAACTTCTTTAGTTAAAATTTCTTCCAAGTTAATATCAAGTCATACACACCAAGTGTTTTACTACAAGGGTTCTGCAGCTCTACCAGGCTAAGAACATAAGTTCATACTTTTTTCCTACAGCAAATCCCCTGCAAATCTCTATAGGAAATGGAGAATAAAAACAGATTCAACCAAGCACAGCACAACTGTCCATCTACGGGACAGTGCAAATAATTATAAAGAATACAATCCAAAAAAACTCTATAAAACAGGAATTCTGACTTCTGAACTGTGGCGATACCAAATACCTTGAAAGAGAAGTCAGCTTGCTTACACAGCAGAACATCAAATACAATTTTTCTTACTCCTGTAAGACATTCAATTGCTGCTGCCTGGAATCACCTAACATCAGCCTCTTTGAAACCTCTCCTGAAGTTACCTGGGGCCTCTAACTGAAGAAAAATATGGTTGCATATCAGGAGTTTCTTCTAATGCAGCGACAGTTGCACATTTCTGGAACTAAAGAGATCTGAGAAGTCTTTCTCTCACAAACTTGGAAATCATCCACCTTTTAAAAGTAGTAAGAAATCCATATTCCTAAGTCTGTGAAGCCTTCTATAGTTGATATGTCTTAATATATGATAGTTAACTGGCAATTTATTGCATTCAGCTGTTGTATTTGATCAGTTCTCATCTTGCAGGAATTTTGTTGTTACTTTGCTGATGCTCAAGAAAGAACTCAGTACAACTGCTGCAGCTTCAAACTGGAGCACAGAACTGGAATAAAAACACTTACTGGCAGACTTGACAGGTAACATCAGACTGTAGTCCGCCTGTGAAGATTTGGTCTATGATGCAGTTACAGTGGTTGGGGTTGTTGGCCTTCTTCCCATTATCATCACCTGGAGGAATGCAAACACAGACTGAGAAGTCAAAAACCCTCCTAGGAAATGGTAGTTTGTCTTGGACTGTGTCTCCAGTAGCTCTCTATAATGAAATTCAAACATACTGCAAGTTCACAAAGACAATACAGAATCCTGAAAACATTGTGCAAATAAAAATGAGGAGACAAAAAAAGAACTACAAAAAATATAAAAGAGAATCAGAAGGTGACCAGATGCAGTTAACTCCTGTAAAGGTGAAGCTATTACAGTGGTCAGCAAATCCCTTTTCATGGCACAGCCCTATTTCCCTTTGCAGAGATGTGCTTTGTGCTATCTGGTGTGAAGATCAACTCCTAAGACAAAAGAACTGCCAAAACAGTTAATGAAAATGACTCTCTAAACTTCACTAAGAGGGCCACCGTGCAACATTTGCAGCTACCCAAATGGCCAGAGCTTTACCACAAAGCATGAATTTCTGCTTAGACAGGGTTTTGTTATTTTCCAACTAACACAGAGGAGAAACATCAGCAAATGCTGCTTTTTAATTCTAACACCCTCAACTCCTGAGGGCCGTGCAGGAGACGAGTGCTGCTGAGACCATCAGCCTGCTGCCTGCATCCTGGGTTTCCAGCAATTACCTTCCATTCAGGTTTTCACCAGTCAGAAAATGAGAAACGTTCTTATCAGAACTGGAAAGATTCTTCAAAGACAACCCTCTAACTTCCCAAGGGATACCACAGGCACACACCTATCTTCCAAACCCTATGAACTGTCACTGCAGGTCTAAGGAGCGCAGCAATTCATTTTTATGATCAGCACTGAGAATGCCAATTCAGCTTTCTTAGATTAAACAGAGGATGAAGTAAATAAGCAATAACTTCTTGGCACAGTTCTCAGCTTTGAAGCACGTTCTTTCTACTCTCCATAGGTAAAATAGGAGTGTCACTTTTCTCCTTTTATTTCTTATGCTTACTTAGGTAGGTTAGATGCAGTCAGTTTTGCTCTGCAAACAGATGCACACAAATTATTTCACAGCAGCAACTAATTATTCTGTAAAGTACATTTCCGTGTGCCTTCCAATATCCTGTAACAGAAACTGCTAAGACAACAGAGTTCTGCCAGCTTCCCTGGGACCTTTAACTTACCACCACTGCCATTTCAGAAATCGAGTACGACGCTGCTGACTCCTCAAATCACAGCTATTACTCAAAAGTAATTAATTTCTAGACAAGTGTATCCAAAAACACCTAAACAAACCAATGTAAGCTTTTCTTTACTGGAGTCTTCTTGCAGCAGTCTTAAGGGACAACCTTTCTTCTATATGTTACTTCAGAAGTTTGTGGAAAGACATTACTGACAAACGTTCCACCTGATCCTAAGTATGGAAATAACAACATGGGTGACACCTACCAATGGCAGTTGGCCACCTGAGTCAATTAGATCCTAAATGCCTCAGCCAAGCTCTCATCCATCTGCTTTACAACTTTTGTTTGAGTTGCCAAGAATCGCATACTGTTTCCTTAAAATGGCTCTTGAGCAAAACGCTCTGCAATCAGATTTGAGATGTGCAAGCTTCCAGGTGGGGGTGACCTGGACTTAGACACTTTTTGATCAGCATTTCTGCTGAATCTTTCTGACCTCAGGATCCTCAGATGTGCTGAACTATGCTACAGTAGTGTACGATCTATGTGTGCACTCTGTCCAAGACATTCCTCACCTTTACAAAAAGATCACATATAAGCTTTAATAACTACATGTGGATTTAAAAATATATATAACCCTATGCTTTCTGTCTTTGTTTTTAATGCTCCATTAAAAAAAACCAAACAATTGTTACGTTCCTGTAATCTCAGGAATTAGAAAATGAGAATGATTCCTTCCCTCCATAGCAAGTGGGCAGAAGCAGAGAATGAGCATCCAGAGTGTTTCAGTGGACCGCAGGTAACATCCCTGCTGGGCACCTGTAATAGGCAGCCATCGCTGCCTCTGGGAGAGCAAGAGCTCCCTTTTCAATTACACAGGGCAATTAGCATCAGTAACGAGAGGGTCTCAAAAGAATATCCTGCAAGCCTGTTCACAGCAAAACAGAAGGGCATTATCCACTCTATGTTGCTTCCCATGACATTTGGTTGGGGGAGGGAGGAAAGTCAGATTACCACCTACTCACACTAGTCAATATGGAACAGATGCTGAGAGGAGGGATATTATGCAGCTGAGAACTGGAAGCTGTGAGGTCGTTGTGCTCAAGTTAAGGTTACCTGTAACATTTCTATCTTACAACGTTGGTTTTAGCTTTCCAGGTTTGATTTTTAAAGCTGTTCATAATTCCTACTAAGAAATCAGCAGCTTGTTGTAAAGGATTGGTGAGAACAAGTCTAAAACTAAACTCAAAACTACATCAGTACACATACTAATGTAGTTAACAGAAGGAAAAACTAGTTTAAAAGCTTGAATTCAAATTAAATGGAACTTTAAAAAACCAAACTGTTACCATGCCTGTGCAATAACCAAGCACATTAACTTGTGCTCAAACATATACACATTTGATATACTACTGAAGTTAAATCATAATTAATAATGGTAAAAACAGATATACAGATTACTTTTTTAACTTGGAGTGTGGTTTTGAAATAGAAATAAATTAGTTTTACTTCTGGTTTCCATATTTTAAAGGAGAAAAAGGCATTAAAAGCGAGTATCATTTTACATGGGGACATTTATCAAAACAAGACAGAAGCGTTGACTGTTCTGCTTTGCTTTGGTCCCCACTGTTCTGAACACGTTCTTGTTTGCTCTCCATCATAAAGCTGCACACATTCATTTCTACGGACTGCAGCAGATGACATGTTTCACAGACACATGCTTTCCCAGTTCCTAAGAATATCCTGCACAACACACAGCGCAGGCTGCTGCTTTGCTCCCAAATCTCAGCACAGCACTCTCTTTCTGACACGATCCTCAGCACCAGGCTTCAGATCTGCTTTGTAGCAGAGCTTGTTAAAGATGAACACAAACTGCTTCATGAGAAGCAGATAAATGAGGAACGACCAACCTGAAACCATCGCTTTCTGTGGTTGCTGTTAGGGATCCGGGTAGCACTGGGTGAGTAAAGCTTGGGATCAAAATGCAGCATTGCTTCAATTTTCTTATCTTGCTTTTCAAATCTTAGCATAGAAAGGTACATATCTGCTGCTCTTTGATAGTGTTGTTCTTGTTATTAAGAAAAAAAAAATACAGCCAGTAATTTCTCTGGGCTGAATACGAACTTTGCAATTGAAGACTTGCTCCATGCAGAAAAAACTATTAATAATAATAATTCAACAATTCTGGCCTAAGTTTCTCCAATCTTGAGCAAGTCCAAGACATGGTTAGTAAAATGGGATGTACTTGGATGAATGAAACTGTGCCATCACAGGAGTCTGTGGAATTATAATACTGAGTTTCTCCCATAGCACTGATGGCCTGCTTGCCTTACCAACTAACAGCTGAACTTCTGCTACACGGAGCGGGCAGACACAGCCCTGCATGACACTCCTCTAAAAAATGAGGAAGCCTGGAACTCTTGGAGGACCCTGCACTAAGAGCACGTTATCTGCTGTGTGTTATTCACTGAACAGCCTAAGAACGCATGCAGGAAGCAACAGCTCAAGGCCCAATCATTTCAGCATCTTCTATATTCCAAACACATTCAGAGACTGAAAATCAAAGCTGTTGAGCATCTGAAAGATCGAAGTCAATACAGGCCAAGTCCAGGTGAACAGCTGGGCTCCAAGAGAAAGAAGGTGGCCATCACCTACACAGCAAAGCTTTCCATAGCATCACCCTGGCAAAGAGACTAATATGTGACTGCAGAGTGAGCTCTGAATCTCATTCTGAAGCTTTTGTGGGGAGCAGGACCACAAATGCCAACATGCAATGGCATCGCGGAACTCTGAGCTCTATAAACCAGCCAGAGAGGTTGAACTGCACGAGGTGCAGGCACAGCCTGAGCAGCACCTTTCAGTAGCAATGCTGGAAGAAGAATTCAGATTGAAAAAACATTGCATTTTCACTTGGAGGAGGCTTTTAAGAACAGACTGGCACACAGTTAGGTTAAAGGTAGAGAAATGAGGAGTTAACAGCTTAGTCCTTTTTTCCTCACCAAAATGTTACTCACCCCTCTCCAGCTGTTGAAATGAAAAAACATGATGCATAAGCACTACAAACTCAATTCCTTTTCCTTCAGAAATACCCGGTGTCACTGCACAGCACAGAGCAGCCCTGTCAGCCATCAGAATGTGCCCAGCACAGATGCTGCAGCTCAGCACAACTGTGTCAGCACAGGAGAGCCATCACCCCTGAGATGCGGTTTGGTTTACGCGGGTGAACCCTGAGCTTCACTATTTCACTACAATTAACTAAAAGCAAGTATTTACACAATCACCATTAAAAAAAAAAAAAAAAGAATAAGAAAGAAGATTTCTATCAGCTTTAGGGGGTGCACCTCTTTAGGGGGTGCACGTACCTTTACGTATACATCAGACAGACAGAACAGAGTTTGCTCTCTTGCAGTCACATTCTTCTTGCAATAGAAGGGGTGGCCAGGCAAAAGGCAGACAAGGATTCCAGTAAATCCACAGAAGAATACAACTTTTCTTGTGACTACCTGGGCCAGCCCATACACGAATTTTAGGGCAGATCATTTTGTGCTTCGTGGGACACAGCACAACAAAACTTATCTTTTAATGCACAACAAAATTGTATTTTCCAAATTTAGGTAATGGCAGATCAATAATGAGAATTCACAGCATTCTCTGACTTGCATTAGAGCATTTCCTGGAAAGCAAAGTAAATGGAATGGAAAAGCGATGACTGGCATCAGCCAAAGCAGCATCATGGGGTATTTATCCTTCTTAGCATACGGAGCACTTTCATTTACTTATGTACCTCAATCCATGGTGACCACGGATGATGTCCAGAAGATGGGGCTTTTGAACACAATTATCCCCACGACAATACTGTGTCTAACTGCTGAACTTGCATGGCGTTCTAACTGCTGAACTTGATTACTATGAAGTGTAAGCTTGAGGAGTTTTTTAATTCGATAAAACAAATCTTTAATATTGGGAGAGAAAGCATTATTTGCTTACTGTAACTTTAGGATGTATTCTTACTAATATGTTGTCATATGTGTATTTTACATGTGTGTCTGCCCGCATGCCTAAGCATGTAAGTGGGCAAGCAGTCCCACTATGCAGCTAAATAACAACTCATTCCAAAGGTGCCTTATCATGACCGTACTTGAAGTTCTGGTTTACATGAACTGGTTTGGTTCCCACACAACTGCTCAACCACTTCTTTTAAATGGCTTTGATGTGGCATAGGTTATTTACCATAGTTTAATACCAGTCTCTCTCCAGTTCTTCAGAAGCAGATGTTCTAAAAGCTGTGTGCACAGATATCAAGGATCTCATGACAACACCTTCCCACTGGAAGCGCTGTGATGATGCTGTTACATTCATGCAAATAGCTCAAACTTGAGGGCTTTAATTAAATAACTGGGCTCCAGTCCTTGCACTGAATGCCATCGGTACCCACAAGCCACAAAAGCTCAGCACTGGAGATTAAAAAACCTGGTTTGAGCTCGCTTCATGTGCTATGAAACTGTGTGTTGTCAACTAATCTGTGATCCCCAACCAAGTGCAGAACAATCCACACACGTGCATATGCCCTTTCCAACCAGGGTGTCATACAGATCCTTCTTCACAGCTTCAGTTTCATTTGGACCAGAGAGGCAAACAGAATGAAAGTAAAGATACAGCTGAGAAAGCTCCATTTTGTTGGTAACTCCAGAGATTCTTCATTTAAAGCCAAAACACGTGTAAGAAAAAAACAAGCTCTATTCAGGTTATTTCTCAGGGACGTTTATGGTTGCAAGTTTTTTCTTTCAATTCTAAGAAAATACTACTCCACAAACTGATCTTGAAGCATGCAAGAAATATATGCATCGTTTCGCATCAGAGAAGGTGAAAAGGCTTCAAGATTTGTTAGGTCAACAGTTCAGAAACGTTACAGCAAGAAGAAAACATTTCTGTTTGCAGCTGAGTTTCCTTCACTGTTAATACACAGTGCAGGAGAGGTGAGCACCTGGATTGACTCCACTCCTTATACAGCACTTCAACACTCGTTTCATTAAGCTTGCTGAATTTCCATTAGTTACTGTCGAAAGTCAGATATTAACGATTGCACAAGGACTGCTCTGTGGACACCCTTCCTTGGAAGTATTAGCTTTGGAGAAGGCTCTTTTGAAGGACACCTATCATGAAACTGAACAAGCACATCTGCTACCATGTAAGGCTCTCTCAAAGAGAAAAGCAAGACTTCAAAACGTTTCAAGGAAGCAGGAGCAGCCTTCTTTCTGATAGCCCACTGACAAGCCACAAAACTAACTTCTAAGAGCTTTTTAAGAGCTTCTTCTAAGAGCACAAGAGGAAATTTGAGTGTTTATTATTTTTAGTGACAAAGAAACTTTTTTGTTAGCATCAACCCTACTATCTTCCCTTACAAGCACAGTAACAAATGTCTGTGCAAGTAAGAGAATCAAATTAGATCAAACAACAAATCAGAGAATTCTCAGTTAAAATTTTATCCAATTAACAAACATAAAATACACAATTCCATACAGTATTACCAATCCATTGATTTACACCTTAGTTCACTCCTAGAAGCAGGCCACTGAGTGTTTTTTACTGCATTGTGCAATTACATATTTTGCATATGTATTAATAAACACAGTATCAAAAACAAATACTCTTTTTTCTTATTCACATAAAGGCAGCATAATACAGTGGAAGAATACTTAAGCAAAACAGCCTCAGCCTCCCCTATGTTCTTTTCATCAGGGATGACACAGTGAGTTCCAACAACCTCAAGCATACACAGAATTCAAATGGAAACTGAAAAGACTGTCTCTCAGCCAGTAAGAGAAGAACATGATGGTCATTCAAACCAACGCAAAAGCTTGTCTGCTTCTAATTAGGAAATTCTGACAGTGAGAATAGCCTTGTCCTTTAAGACTATCAGATGTTTTAAAAGGAACTTGCTAAGACTGCTTTACTGGAAGATACTCTTTGCTCTACCTCCTTTTGATCCAACATTCCTTGTTGATTGAAGACTCGGCACAAGCCTTACCTTTGCAGTGTCTGTGTAGCACATCTAATGCAGCAATGAGGAACTCGTGTGCATCTTGTTGCTCGTACCCTGCTAAATGCCGTGCATGAGTCCATACCAGGTGCAATAACCTATATGGAATGTGAGGAGATCGGTGCCCAGAGTAAAACTGCTCAAAGCAAAGAAAAGGACATGACTGTTAACAAGTTACACAGCCTTAATGCATTTAATTATTAAAATCTTTATGAGCGCAATTAGTCAAATCAATTTAAATCATTTAACTTTGATGGTCTTAATAATGAAAAAGACAGTTTTTAATCACAGACTACTGAAGACAGTCTCAGAACTGAGAAGTTTCCTTCATTTAGCTATGGATTAGCATTAATAAAAGAGGGACAAATCTCTGAAAACAACCTGGTATCGAAGCCTTTTATTGAAAGAGAAATTTGTGGGTTTGCCAGGTTTTGGTTCTTTCTGAAAAACCTGCCATGTTCCACTTCACATAAACAAACAAACAGATAGATAAATAAGTGACTGACCCAAGCCAGTAATGGTCTCTGCTTTCCTGGGTTGAGGTTCAGCTCCTTCCCCACCCTTCTCCATTTCATCCAAGCCCTGCTGCTGCAACTCCTTTCATCTCATCTGAGTCTGCCATCACCTCTTCCTCACTCCTGACACCAACTCTGGCACCCCCCAAGCCTGAGGCTAAAGCTAGCAGCCTACCCTGAGCAAGATAACTTGTGTATTTGTTCAAGAACTGCTGCACCGCGGTACTGGTCCCAAAAGCAATGCAGAGAGCTACTGATGCTCCCGCAGAGCATCAGGAAAAGCCCAGACCAGCTTGTTCAGCTGGGCTTCAGGCTCCATCTGGATTGGAAATACTGGTCTGCAGCCCGATGAGGACAGAATATCTGCAAAGGCAAACTTCCCCATGGCAGTGTACCAACATGTATTGATCCAACTGGTATTTCACTGAGGAATGTTAAAAAAGGAAGTATTTAAGGGTAATATTTTTGACAGTTGAAAATTTGTAGGGCCTTCTGCCTTCTCTAGCCTATAAAAAGCTGCCAGTAAAGGGTGCCTGCAACACTACAATTACACTTTGCCACGATCCTACCAAACTTACAGACATTTATTTTTAGTTCCTCTTCCCAAACACAGAATACAGCAAGCTGCAAACGCGCACAAGAAAAATAAGGTTAAAAAAAAAACAGCAGTCTGTCATTTCTCACTCTTACTGGAAAAGCAGGCTTCCTTTCCCAGTTTCAAGTCCTCCTTCACCCAGCCTGGGTATCTCCTATAGGTGCAAGCACTGGCCTTGTGCTACCAACACAGTTTGTCTTCTGAGGGCAAAGGGTGCTAGAAGTGGCTCATCTACTCATAAAGCCACGTTTCAGTGTATTTCCATCAAAATACATATATTTTTAAGTATTGTGAGCTCCCCTTCTTCCAAATCAGAAGATATACCTCTGCAGCCAACCACCACAAAGTGTTTCTATAAATAAAAAGATCAATAGACAACTGGGATGCCAACAAGAATGACACCAAGGGACTGGAGCGGTGGTGTGCTCATTGAAATCTGCTGACACAGCTGCTGCTCAACATAATTCGGGGAACTGCAGCAATAAAACTTCTCTGTTCTGTCACTCCTTGCAATCAGTCCCAGAGCTCGCCGGTCATTTTCACCGGCAGCACTCTCCATAATTACTCCACTGCAGACACTGGACCTGCCAGCAGCTTTTACATTCTCTCGTGCTTCATCAGGATGAGAAGAACCTAACAGGAAGCTTTATCGTATTATTGGTTGTTATCACACAGAAACTAGAAACACAGCTAGGAAAAATTCTGATGACCATACATGTATGCAGAAGAAGCAGGGAAGGACTCCCTGTTCTATACACCAAAATGAAACAAAAGGATCTGAGTGTGTTCAGCAGCAGTATTGTATAAATGTATAAAACATCCATTCAACTCTGCTGTTTCCTTGCTGCTGGAAAGACCAACCTATCAGCACTGATCCAATACATGAAAAAGATAAAAAGCAGAAGGAAAAAAGTCAATTTAAAGCCTTATTTATTCATTATTACACAAAGCTTTTTGTTAACTGTGCAAATCTAAATGGTTGTCTTTGTAAGTCACCTCTAAACGACTTCAGTGGCACAATTCTCACAAGCAGAAATTAAAATATTTTTCTCTTTGAAAATGTTTTCAATCCACCAGTGTGAGTTGTTTATTTCAAAGAGAATTACTTCAAGCAGCTTGCAAATGATTGGTAAGGCATTACTGAACTGCTGTTCTGAGTTACAGCAGGATGCAGCGTCCTCAGCCTTACACACAACTCGAGTGTTTCTCTGTCCCACTTTGACTTGAAAGAATCTTGGCTTTGTATTTTGTGTTACTGCTACCAAGAATATATCAATACTAGTCAGGGAGGAAAAAAAACACAAAACAAACATCTGCACTCCTTCTTCCTGCCAAAAATACACGTAAGGATGTTCCCCAATTCTGTGAATAAACTGATGCATCTGATGCATCCTGTACACACACCAACTTAACACTTCCCTTGTAATCAGGAATTTACAGGTATAAACCCCGTCCCAGGCTCCAGTCCAGTTTGAAAAGCTGAGACCTCCTCTTAGAAATTAGTTCTCAAAGGACTTTAATTGTACAGAAAACTTACAGTGGCTGCAGGGAGTGTGTCACATCTTTCAGAATACAACACCGACAGAGGTTTCCCAACAAAATGTGAAGCTTCAAGGAACCAGACAGGCAGCTGCACCTTCAGGCTCTGTGTATTTTCTATTCTTATTTCAGAGACAAGATTTTACTAAATAGACCCCAAATTTGCATTTTCCCTTACAAAATGCAAGGTCCCTGTCTATAATAAGGGTCCTAGCTACTTTTCTACTTTGTACTTCTGTCGCAACTTATTTTATATACAAGCTATTTCAACCCTGTACGATCTTAAGACATCAAAACCATACATCATCTCATTTCTTCTCCTTTTTGTCCTCACTTCTCAACTTCACATAGTTGTGCTGGGCACTTCGATAGGCTGCTGGGGATGACTAATGATAGGAACAAAGAAGGCTTTGTTCTTTACGTTTCTGAGTGGATGTGCTGCATTCTGCTGTATTCCCAGGTATTCTTGCTATTCCGGTCACAGAGTACAAATCCACTCATCCTGACACACTGAGCTGTTACTTCACACATGAACTTACCTAAACACTGGGATGCAGACCATCCTGGAATTAATTTTTTGGGGGAAAGCAAAACTAAATCACAAGTACCAGTAGGTAGAAGAGTACACAAACCCCTTCAGCAGAAAGGGTTCATGAAATATTCTGTATGCTCCGTTTTCCCTTCATCTAGTTCCACCGCTGTTATTCCCAAATCCTTTTCATTCCTTTTCTTATGCCATGTAATTCATGTCATAGTTACGTTGAGAAATAGGTTTCAGGTAGCTCAAGTGAGAATGTTCATTGATAGTTATTAAAAGAAAGAAACAAACCCTGTGATTACTGCTTTGCATGCTTGCAAGAAAAGCTCAAGGTGAAAACTCAGTCTGGAGAATTAGCTGGCACTCACCACCAACCCACTACAAGGTGGAAGAAGAACAGACTTTCTCACTTAAAGTAGACAAGTCAGTGATATAACCTGTATAACTAAATGTTGGTTTTTTAAAAAATAAAAAGTAGGGAGAAATTCATTTTTATTAAACTGCAGAAGAGTAAAATTTGCTTATTTACACATCTTAAGTGTCACTTAATGTTTAAACTGGTCTCTTTCTCCATAAGAATTCTTACTTGCATGCATTCTCCAGATCCCCTGGCATTCCATTTGCCTAAGATCACACCTTCAGAAAAAGAAAGGGTGGAGGGGAGATGAAATAAATTAACCCTTGCCCCAACCGTCTGTCACTGGGTAAGGCGCCTTGGGATATCTGCATCCGTTAATCCTGGTGGGAAAGCTTCAGAAAAACAAGATAGAACCTGAACTAAACTCTCCTTGGTAATTCAATTACAAAGGAATTCTTAAGAACCACAGTGCTGAGATCTCCACTAGTTGGCTGTCCTTCATTAAGACCATATTATTATTGTTAAAATCAATAAAGTTGGATGGGACACAACAGTTTTGTGGAATACAAAGTGCTTGTTTTACTTTGAGGAGTCACCTTTTGTTCTCCCCCCACAGCACTCAGCTGCAACAGCCATACAGAATACTGCACTGCTATTCCCACAGTTTAAAATCAGAGGTGGCTCTTTGCTCATCTGCATGCATCTTACAGAACATCAATTATTAGAACTAATGCAAGTGTAGGCATGAATTCTGATTGGGGAAAATGAAGGCTGAGGTTCTCAAAGTTGTGCATGAAATTAAGCTTGATTACAGCTAAATTTAATGAGAACACTGCACTTAAAGCCCCATTACTGTAACTGCCCATTCTTTACTACGTGCTTGTACATAATCTAGCAAAAGGCATCTCAGGGCATCAGCAGGGCTGAGCATACAGGAAAGGAAACACAGACCAGGTTCAGGCAGTGCTGTTTCCTCCAGCCACTCCATCTGTAACGCAATACTCATTTCCTCCTTTCCCAAGGGATTTCTTTTTTTAATGCACATGTATAAACAGAACATGGCCAAATTAATCAGAATTAGACTTCAAACAACAATCTGATGGAAGACCATAACGGTATATTTTTTCCTTTTTAATAAACAAGTACATTTCTATATTATCAGTCTACAGGAGCTATTTTCATACTTTTCTTTTTCATGTCTAGTGATATTTCCCCATTTAATTCCACGTCTGGTCTGAATAATGTTGTAGCTGCTACATACTGCTATGTCTGCCTTTAGTTTTTTACCTTCTCACCAGACAGGCTTAGGAATAATTGAAAAATCAATCTGAAAATAAGAAGTACAGTATGCAGCTACTGACCGATACACAGCATGAAAAGTTACAGATTGCAGTGAGTGCTGAGTATGATTAGAAAGCAACTTTATGCTGGAAAGGCTAAGGGGACTTCACCTTCCACATACACTGAACTCACCTGCACCAAGCTGCTGCACACACACATCCCCAGCTACTTTAGATGCTTTGTACCAGCACGTACTATGGCCCTGTTTTGCTCTGCTTACCAAGAAAGCAGATCTGCCACTGCTGGAAAGGCACAGGACTGGAGTGTGTGTGTGAGCTTGTTTTTAAAGACATCTTCTTTTAAAACCTGAAGCTTACATTTAGCCATATAGCTCTTAATTAATTATGATAGTAAAACTCGTCTGCTATCAACTAAGGACAAGAATGTGCCCATCACATGCAGCACAAATTAAGACTTAGGGAAAGGCATGTTGCAAGGCCAGTCACCTGAGTGAGAAATAAAAGAACCGCTGCTCGTACACGCAAGGTACAAACTGTATCAACACATTCACCTTCCTACGTCCTCCCAGCCATTAATTTGTTTCCACGTAAGAGATAACAGCGAAGAGGGTTTTCTGGTAGGAAGCACAGAATCAACATCAGTAAAATACTTACAGAAACCTACACAGTTCAGTTCCTCAAACCACAAGGCCACACACTGCTTTATTCTTATTCCCATTATCACCAAAAGAGCCTGTGCCATATTTTCCAGTTACAACTTGCACATTTAATTAACACACGCATTCAGCTTTAGGATAAACAACTGCAGGTCAGTCTCAGAAAAGCAGGCAGCACTGCATTATGACCAATACCAGCACTGCCTAAACAATGATGACTTAAGCACAAGTCTTCAAAGGCCAAGAGTTTTCTTTTCAGCAGTCAGGTATTTCTGACGGCAGGATCTCAGTCTCTACTGCTCTGATTTGCGACCTCAAGGGGAAGCAGAATTTGCATTCCTTTTACATTTGCAAATAGAACACAATCCCTTTTGGGATACAAAACAGCCAACATCTGCGGAAAGGTGATGCTATTGCAGCAAACAGCACTCACCTCCTGAAAAAGCGTAGACATTTCACAGACCAGACATGAGCTGGGGCTTTGCATTTCACATTTGTGCCTGTCGGAGAGGAAGAAATCTCGCAGCAGTGGAGTGTGGGTAAGTGCCTGGACAATACAGTTCATAAAACATGTGTTCCCAAGATTGATTAGCCCTCGTAGACCTATAAAGACAGAAGGGGGAGGGGATGTGTAAGCATTACTGTATTTAGAAAATAGTACATTTAAATCATTTGCATTTTTATACAATTTTCACAGTGGCGTCAACGAAGTTACTATGTATGCGTTGCTCCAAGTACAGCTTTATGTTTAGGTAGGCTATTGGTTTTGATGTACTCAAGTCACAAACTGCCACAAGCTTTCTTAACTACAGTATAACTTGTTTTTTGTTGTTTTTTTTTGCTTTAAATTCTTAGAGGAACATAAAGTACAGCAACACCAACAGCGTTATTTTTGCAGAGGCTGTTTTTCCAAACATCACCAAAACGTGCTCCCTCCTCAAGCTCATACCCAAAGGCAACAACAACTGATAAACTGCAACAGTATGATACACTAAAATAAATCAGTTCGTTCTTAGATCATTTAAGAGGCTTTCCCTCATGCAGGTCACAAAGTCAAAGCACGGTTTTTCTACTGACAAAATACAACAAATATCTTCCTAAGACAGGCAGCAAAGGAAACGGCCTCAATATGAGCCAAACAAAAGGCTGTGACATCCAGTACAGACTTTGTGCTTCCTCCTTTCCGTTCAAAACCTGAGATCTGAACAAAACACCCTTAAAGAACAACGCTGAACAGTGCTACTTCCACTCCTGTGTTCTAACTACATCAAATATTCATCTACAGCACACATCACAAAAGTCAATTTGGCATAAGAGGATTCATCACACCTTAAGTCAAACGTTCAGTAATGCCCAGAGACGATTTCTTGTGCTTGGAAACCAAGGTGCTTAAAGGAATGCTCTTTTGTTGCACAACGGAAGAGAGGTTAGGAGTGGGGAAAGCTTTCAGTCATTTGCAAAGTCTAAGTGAGAAGAAAAACATGCTCAAGTCCTTGAGTACTCTTCCAAGATGTTAACATACTGCCACCATACAGGAGTGCTAAACAAGGTCATCAGGTGGACAAGAATGCTGATCTTTTAATCAAAAGTTTACTCTGAAACAAGGAAAAAAAATGCCCTGACATACACATACAGTTTTAATTTAAAATGAACGTGGTCCTCTTTTGTGATATAAACAGAATTACTATAACAAACAGAATTACTATATAAACCATGAATGAAAAACTGAATTACTTAATAGAGAACAAAGAATTGCCTTGCCATTCTACAGGGAAAAAAAAAGAAGATAAAGAAAAGTATCAGCTGGCAATGCTGTGCTAATTAAAAACAGTGCAGTTCCCTTGCAGTACACCAGACAGTGCTCAAAGGGCTCTTCAGCATCTTTCAGCAGGAGGAGGTGTGGTCCAGTTGCTACGTTACCAGAGAGAAACGGCACTACATCAGCTGGAGCTGCACACTGAGCTCCAGGCAATGGATACAGAGCCTTCTGAAATCTCCTTTTCTGTATCTAATGAAACACAGCCCTCCTTCCAACAGCTTCCCGGTGCTTCTGTTTATTTTGTTTATTCACAGTGCAGGACAAAGTTCCTCATGTATATTGCAGTAACTTCTACTGGGCAGAAAGCTCATTGCAATCATCTGCTTTATTTTCATGCTGGGAGGCAACAAATGCGTGCACAACATTAACAGAGTGTTAAATAGTTAATTTGGTGTAGCAGTCTGAAATACAGTGCGATGCTGCAACACTGTACACACAGTCCTATGTCAATCCCCAGTCCACATATCTCTGCAAACAACATCAAGCAGAGAGATGCTCACGCTGTGCTACTGGAGAAATGTTCAGTTGGTATCTCCTGCCTACTTCTCTCCCTTATCATCAATTTAAAACTTACTGTTTTTATTTAAACCAATCTGTGCCAACAGATGCTTGTGAGGCTCCCTGGACACGCTTGAGATGCACCAGGGTATTCTGAGCAGAAAACTCTCTCCCTATTTCTCTCTGGAAGACTTGGCTCCACTGGTTAGCAGCAGCATTCAAAGTCAGCCTGTGCAGCACAGAAGACAAGTAGGAAACCAGCAGGTCCATCTGGAGACTCACCCTATCTTTTTTCCCTTGATGTCTAGTAGAAAAATCACAAGTAAAAGCAAACACATAAAGGCAGCTTTTTGGAATCATTTATTAAACATCATTTATTACATGCCTGAGGCTGGACCTTGTTTCCCTGTGACCACAAGAAGAATCAATCTTCCTCAAAGCCTCCACCAGACAACCAGTTACAACTCCACAGGCTCTCCTGCTTTGCTCTTGATTGGCCTCCGCTGTCGGTCTTCCATGGGTAGAAAAAAAACAAACAGGCTGCTTCTTATGCTATGGCATCACTTGAATGTACCAACACAAAACCACCTGCAAAACAGACAAGGCTGAAATGTGAATACCTCAAACCCTTACAAAAATAAGAAAATGGTGAATGTAGTAAAACATGAGAACTTACTTGACTGGAAAGGGAAAAAGGTAAAGGAGCATATATGACTATTATCCTTGAGAGAGCAATGACTGCAGCTGCTGAACTGTCTCTTAGACTGACATCTGAAATGGAACAGGTACAATGCACTGAACTGCAGCTAAGCTACTGCATAACTAACTGGAGCATCCTAAAACCATCACATTTTGATGCAGTATACTGAAGAACTGACTGAACTTAGAAAGACACATTCTCTTGAATAGAACTCTTCTGGAAAAGGAGTTTTATGGGAGAGAAGCAGATAGAAACAAAAGCCCATGCAGCATTCTAGTCAATGCAATATTCAGAAATTAAATGAGTTGTGTCTGCCACATCCTCACCATTAAGAAAGTCTGGCAATATGTAACTGGAAGAGACCGCACTGAAACATAACAGTCATAAACTAAGAGAAAAGCAAAGTGTCAAAACCTTAAATGCAGCAGTCTACTTCTGCTAGTACGAAAACCAGTAGTCTCCACCAGAATCTAATCGTTTGACAGTACTTGTCTAGAGAGTGGGCTGATGCCAGAGATTCCCAGCAGATCTAACTGTACTTCTTAGGCTGTGGTACACTGCAGATTTCTGCTGTACTTTTTAGTAGTAACTTTATGTCTGATTTTAATGAACTGTTTTCAGAACAAGCAAGAGCAACCAGTGAGATACCTCGACTCTAAATGCAGATGGCTGCTCCTGCAGTAATCTTGTTTTGCCAGAAGCACTACTTTCTTCACAACTTTACAGAAAAAAACGTAAGTATTGGATATAAATAAATACTGCTGTCAAGACAGATTTATCCTGCTTGGTATTAACAAAGAAAATATTTGGTCATAATTACCATTTCCATTCTGTCACATGTTGAACAAGCAGGGTGTAAACAAAGCAGCAGGAATTCTACTTGTGCAATGCCCTGAGCAGACATAATCCTATGCAGGAATTTCCTTTTACACTCACTCTCAAAGCTGTACTCTAAGCAGCAGGCTTACCTTTGTCACCTTCAGTTCTTCCATCTTCTTCCAGTAACGTTTTTTGATTTTTCAGATGCTCAAAGCAATTGATCTGCAATGCTGGGCAAGGGTGCTGCTGTGATGCAGGAATGTCCAGAACAGCAGTTCTGCAGGTCCACCCATGCAGGTGAGATGAAAACACCAACACAAGATAAGGAAATTCCACTTCTCATAGGGGGCAGGGGGCACTGAGGAGGTGGAAATGAGAGGATCACACATGAACACAAAGACTGAAAACCTATCAGTGCTCAACTCGCCCCTCTGAAGAGGTTTGTCTCAAAAGCTAGGATTGGGGCTGGGAATGGAAGAAGAGCAGATAAACCAGTCTGAACAAATATTACCACAAAAACCTGTGATGTAATTGAATGAAGATTCTGGAATCAGAAACGTAGGTCAGCATATAATGTAACTGTGACATGAATTAGGAAACTGTTCAGCACAACCAGCTCAAGAACCTTTGTATATGAAGCACAGCTCAGCACCACCTGAGAGCCAGACGTAAGCATAGAAAGACTTCACCCTTGAGCAGTCGCTAGTAGCAACCAGATAAGGAAGTAGTAACGCAAGTGCTTACCAAGTGCTTACTAAGTGCTTACGCAAGTTAAGAGGGTCGTAGACGAAGTTGTACAAGGCTATATAAACTCCTGTCACGATTCAATAAAGGTCCATTTTACCTTCCACCACATTGGTGTGCACCGGGGTAGATGGACAGACCGTTGAGTCCGTAACGATTGCGAACACCTGGATGAAGCAGAAGGCTTCAGAGCCATTTTCTGGCCCCAACGCCAACCCTCCCAGTTGCCCATTTGTGTCAGTGATTCCCTGAAGCTCCATCGAAGTCGGCGCAAGCTGAAGAGGTGCTCTTATCTCTAAAATATTTAGAGGAAGCAAGTTCAACATAACCCTTGGAAACACAGTGCAGCACAGCAATAAACTTTTTTTTTTTAAGTTTGTTTTTCCATCTTATGTTCATACAGCAAGAACATGTTTATAGTGCATCTTTCTGAAAATGTATCTCAAGGGAGAGCTGCCCTACTTCTCAGTACCTAAAGAGGGGAAAAGAACCCAAACCTCCCAGCTCCCAGGTAGAAACCAGACTGCACATTTCCAGAACACAGCTGTTACAAACATGGGTCCCAAACAACCAACACACCACTGTTCCTTTTGCATGCCAGAAGCAGCGTGGCTTCTGCTAATGGGGTCAGTGGCAGCAGTTATTCTCAAAAGACAGCCCCTTTGGAAAGAAAAAGTATATCTACTGATTTCAGAGAGCAGCAGTGTGCAAATAAACGAAACTACAGAAGCTTACACAGTAGGAAGCGTGATGTTCTGTGCCACCACTGGTCATGTGAGTAATCAAAAAACCATGACGTTGCACAGGATTTATTCCACAGTACTTCAGCTGAAGAATCCCTCCTCGGTTCCTGCATGGAACCCATACAGCAGCACAAGCAGAGTCAAATTAGAACTGTTTTGTTGAAGTATTTTACAAACTCACTGATGACGCTCAGTATTTGCTTTTTGAAAACAGCTTAAGAACAGAACCAGCCAGTGTAAGACTATGAAGAAGTACTGCTAATAAAGAGAAAACTTATTTGGAGACTTATTTGTATCCACTGCATTATGAACTGTGCCATAAGTCACAAGTTTACCCGCACCTACAGAGGCAGAACGACAATCGCATCAGAAAAGGCTTCCAGGAGAAAAAGAAACCTCCCAGGAAAAGTAGCATTTGTATTCTAAATGAAAATCCGTCTTTAATCTCTCAATTTCTGGCAGAAGACTTTGGATCAGTGTGTATTTTTCATTACTTTTGAAATAAATTACTTATTAGAAAAAAAAGTTTGCTGATGTGTATGGAAATAAACTGTGCTTGATTCCGCTTCCAACAGAAAACCCTGAAGTCCAGCTACAAGAGATGGTACACTGGAGGAGAGAACGCTATGCATGAAGGGCACACGTACAGCAAAGTCAGTAACTGCTGAAGTTGAACAGAGCACTCCTCCTTGCATGTATCATCAGCATTATGAGACAGACTACTTAGATGGATGCATCACTCAACCTGCAAAGTTCTCTGTTCTGGTATGCCACCGCTGCATAGCAAGACGAATTCATCCTCATTACTTGTCTGCTTACCCTATTACCAAAGCAACTCAGAGAGAAAGAAGGGTTGGACAATTAATTACCAGAGATTAACTGAATGGGACTCCTTCTACAGTTGAGTAACAACTCAAAATAAAACCCAACCAATGAAAGCAGGACACAAAAAGCACACCAGGAAATGCACCCCATGCACCAAAGCTGGGACCTTCACCAGATGTTCTGCAGCTCACCGCTGGGTTGTTCTTTTACCCCTGGTTGTTTGCTTTTGTCATTGTTGGCTCTGTTTGTAAGGTCCCGGCCAAGAGAGTTGTTTTGCTTTTAGAGAGAGGCACTTGCTCACCTTTCAGACTGCCAAACGGTTCAAACACAGTAAGAAAAAAAACAAAACACGTGAGCCACGTGTCAGTTTGTACTTCCCAGTTAGGATGTAAGACAGATCTCCCATTAAGCGTTAGGGCAGAGAAGCAGCACTGAAACGCGTGCTCAGTTGCTTCACTCAGGTTCACATGACAACCCAAAGTCTTTTGGCAGTAACTTCTGGCACATTTCTGTGCAACTGGGACAGCTCCATAGTGACCTCAGCATTCATGCAGACCTTCTCAATTCATCCCTTTTTATGCTGTGTGAGGAACGCCATTCAAAATTTACCATTTCCACATTTTTCCCTCTTAAAATGCCTGAAAAAAAAGTTAAGTTACCAATAAGTCACAGCCTACCTACATTAAGTTGCCCAGACACACCCACAGCAATGGCTCAGCTGCAGAGCTGAATTTAATTACATTCAGTGCAGATCCTGCCCCTCCTGACTGCGCTGATCGCGTTCGGCGTTTTTATTTAGCTTCCAAATAAAATCACATAAAATAGACTTACAGAAGTGACACACTACATCAAAGCAGTTTAAATGTAATTGGCAGACAGAACAACAATTCAAAAGCAACTCAGTATATTGGAGAATCTATGTGAAATTCAGTTCAATTAAAAAAAAAAACATGGTGTAGGAAATGAGAAAATTTAAGTTCATGAACAGGAAACAAGAAGCAACAACTGTTATAGCAACCCAGCCTAAGCGACATAATCCTGCACTGAAGGGGCAAATGGTACACTGCGAAACTCAACAAGCTTCTGATGAGGCTGAGAGGAGGTTACTCTGCCCTGCTGACAGTAAGGCTCCTGCTGATGATACCTGGAATAGAGCACACAATTTAAGAGATCTATTCAACCCAAGGAAAAGGCAAGCATAGGAGCGAAAATTTGCATGAAATTAATACATGAGACTTGAGAAACTAACTGAAGAACCCACTGGTTGAGTTAGTTAATTAAAAAGATAGTGCCAATGGAGGAACAGACAGGCTGACAATTTTCAAATACGTGAAAGGCAACTGCAAAGAGGACTGTAATTAACTCTTGTGGCCTATCCAAGCTATAATAAAAAAAGGACTGCGCTCACAAGAAGTGAAATTTAATTAGATATTAAAAATAATTGTTTCACAGTTAGAAAACATTGCAACAGGGGAGTCCGGGACTCCGTGCAGTTGGAGCTGTTCCAGAAACAGCTCTCAGTTGCCAGTAATGGCCTCACACACCTGACCCAGACTGAGAGAAGGCATAAAGCGACTCCTCCACCTTTTCATTGGGCTGTTCACATATCCAAATTAATGTTACAACAGCTCGACATAAAATGGAGCAACCACCTCTGACAAGGTGGGAAAGGCAGGGCATTTTCACCTGGCAGCTCATCCGAACTCACAGCTAAGTGATGCCAAAGGGGATGCTCCCGTTGCACTGAGCTGGCACCTGTCTGACTCCAAGGCAAAATGGTTTAATGTGACAGTCTGGCAAAAAAAGGTAGTCTCACCTTGAAAGGGGTTGCATCACCTGCAGACAGCGATGAGCTTTTGACCCTTCGAGCAGGTTCAAGTGGCTCAGCAGGGGTCAGAGCAAAAAGCCATGGCCACAGTCAGGAGGGGATGCAGAAACGTCAGTTCCAGAGGCAGCCAACCCTCCTGCCCCCAGAATGCCTCTGCTGCAACACACCTCCAGTGCAGGCAACTGTCTGAAGCCACAGACTGAGCAGCAAAGCAGCCACAGCCCTAATGCACACATTGCTATTCCTACCATACGGCCCTGGAAAGCAAAATTAACTGCCCTGATTCCAGATAAAGGACAGAGAATCACTGCTGCTACAGAATCAGGGCTGCTAACTATTCTTAATGCCATTTTTAGGCTGCACAGATATTCTGCATATGAGCTTTTGCACTTGTGGTTCAGCGCATCATTCATTTTAGTAATGCAAGAATAAAGTCAGAGGATAAACAAAAATCAGTCAGCATCAGGATCCGGTACTTCAATTCATTTCCTTTGTGTCATACCCGCTCGTGTGGATCAAGGAAAAAGTTTGCATTTATGAGCAGTGCTATAAATCAGCTCCATAGGAGCTCAGCAGCAGCTGTGAATCATACTGCACTTCCAATTAAAAGCAATGGTGTAATATTTGAACAAAACTGCAGTCACGACTCAGCACAGCAGATATGGATTTGTAGCTTATTTGAACATAAAATTTCTAGCAACGATATGGGAATAAACAGCAGCAAATGATGATGAGATTCAGTACAATGGCCACCAAGGAGGGTTTACCAGAGGTTCTGTCTCAAAGAGACAGGTTGGTCTTACACACACACACACACACACACACACACACACACACACACACACACACACACACACACACACACACACACCTCCAAACCAGAGATGTCCAGAACAGAAGGTGATGCCAAAAAAATGAAGTATTCCATAACCCAGACGAGTTCACCATTCTTCAGCACTTCACCAGAGGCATGCTGCCTCTGATTTCACTGCCCTGTAGATACTCTGTGACTTCAGTGGTGGCTTCAGTATTCCAGGAGCAATTCCTGCTGGCAACGACGTGAAGCTGTGTTGTTCCTGGTAAAGCAATGGCTGTCTTGTATGAAGAATAAGTATGAAAAATAATCTGAACTTACAAGCCAGGCAAAGGCCTTTAAATAAACTTGGGAAACAGTTTAATCCACCCCTACATAAAGGCTTTCTTCTTCCTAAGAAAAATGATAGCTTTTATGCCTGTCATTTATTGTCTTCAGCATTTTTACTGACCATCTGCATCACAAAATTATTTTTATCTCAGGCATCAAGAAACCAATGCATCACGCTCTTAAAAAATAAACAGCTATACAGCACAGACTCACTTGTGGCAATCATCTCCATCTAGTTGACTCTCTCAGTCAAAACGAGCAAAACAGAAAAGACATTAAGTTCTGCAGCAGAACTTGCACTAAACTTCCCTGAATTTCTTCAGTGGGTCTTGATATGCCAAGACAGTAACTCTGTCTGCTGGGCTTTGACTCAATCCAATCTCTGCCGAGATCTCTTAGCAGGGCATGAAGCACACTGAGCAATGAATGAACACATGTAATCTGGATCCCAAGCTGTCGCAATATGCAACAGAAGAAAAATGTCTTTCCAACATGGCACCAGAAATTATCACACAGTGCTCTAATAGTCAGCAGCGTCTTTGATTATCTGAGCCCCAGGACACCTAAAGATCAATCAGCAGGAGGACAGAACGAAATGCGATGCACTCCCAGCACACACTGCCACACTGAGAGCTGGAGTGACTATTTGTGCCTGCATGGTATGCCCCACACAGGTATATGCAGTACGTAATACACCTTGATTTAGCAGTGAAACCAGACCCCTACAACTGCAGCGCTCACTGCACACTCAGATGTACAGAGCTAAATGAATCTGACTTAACTGAATAAAGGCATGGAGGAGCCCTACAGCAATGATGGGACTCAGGGAGGAGCTCGCCCTGTCTCAAACACCACACAGCACAAAGTTTAAAGACAAACGTCCTTTTTTTTTTTTAAAGTTTTAAAGACAAACTTCTTATGCTCCTATCAGAGCATAGGAAGAATGATTATCTGCTAACTGCAGGAAGCTCAGAGGGAAGAGACATTCAACAAATAAAAATAAAAATAAAAACAGCAGTGAGTGAAGAACTGTGTTTATCTGAACACTGAATGACTGATCCAGAGCTTTAAGACAACTAGCCTTTAGACGCCAGTTAGGTTGTAAACATATCTTTTGAAAGGCCTATATGGCAACACGATTGCAAAGAAAAAAAGCCTATCAACAAAATTAAATACATCAAAATGTAGCACAGAATTAAATGTTCGCTTTGCCCTTCCTCAAAACAGTGAAACCCAAAGCTCAGTGAGATCTTGTATGAGCTGCACAGAAGCATAAGACTTGCAGTGAGAATCCTGTGCAGATGGCATCCTTAAAGAACAAGAGGTACTCCCACCAAACTGACAAAATCAAATTCACACCCGCAGCCGTCCTTTCCCCCCAATATCACACCATATGCTGCCTACAAGTTTTTACCCTTCCTCAAAACAGATTTCACAAATTAATAACTGAAGGAGTAGGAGAACTGCCAATGAAGTTTAATGCACCCAGATATATCAATATGCACAAATTATTGTTGAACTGGCATAGAGCTATTCCAGCAATCCACCATACACAAACCATGCCACATGCTGTTTATGCACAGTACTCGTTTTGGTATAGACTGCTTCTACCTTCTGTCCACACAAAGCCCAGTACTGCAAGCAGATATGAAAGAACAGAATGGAAGGTTAGGGTAAATACAATCCAAAAGTGATCCACAAATCAACAAATCTGAGTTGGAAACTGCTGGCCTCAGTGAAAATGTCTTGCTCCCTAGTGACATGGAGTTAAGCAAGGGAAATACAGCAGCAAACTGAAAGTTTGTTTGTTTCTTCCATCTATTTTTAATAGCAACAGAAGATCTCCTCATGCTAAGGGTAATTCTCTGCCCATGACAAGACAGGCACCGCAGTCAGTGTAGTTATGTGCCTTAATTCTGAACTTCCTCATTCAGCTCTCGATTTAGAGATAACTGCACTACCCTTGCACTGACTGCAGCACTGCATAGCAAGAATTTACCTTCCGTTTCAAGGAAGGCTTTGTTTTTACGAGGATCACTGCTCGATGCCGGCTGTGTTCAAGGGAACAGGAGGTGCATCTGCTGACCTCTGGACTGCTGGAGGGCAGGGGGGGCAGATGCAGAAAGCCAACCATTTTTAACATCCGTTTTCCTGTAAAGCATCCGTTATTTTGATTATTTGTTTTCACCTGAACAACACTAGAAAGAAACACCCTGCTAATTTTTATTCAACTTTAAACGATTAAAAGATTACCCACCATCAGCTTTAGGTAAAGAAAGACACGTTGTTCAGAGGGCTGTATGCTACAGTTGGGGTTTTCTTGGTAAGAAACTTCCCCTCCCATTAAAAAAAGTTCCAGGAGATAATGACAAGTAATTAACACTCACTGCAGTTTTCATGTTAGAAGTCTGCAGTGTTTTGACGGCGTGCTGAAGTTACATGACAGTGAAAAAAGCACAACATGGAAGTAAGTTAACTACGGTACCACCAAAGAGAGGTAACAGACAAATAACTGAATCAGCAAATATTTTACACTAAGATTGAACTGGCATAAAGGAGAAGGAGTTTCCGTGCTCCTACCCACCTGGATCCAAGCATGAAGAAGCTGCATCTGAAGAGGCGCAGAAAACAGTGTTAGGAAGTCAAACTGCAATAATGTCTGTGAAATAAAAGTGATGTGTATGGATCTGTAACAACTGTGAGTCTGCTTTCAAACACCCAGAGGAAGAAAATCAGCTTTGAGACAGAAGTTTGGAATGTGACCCAAGTCCCGGACCAACAACTGCCTTCCAAGGAATTCCATGCTGTGAACTCAGTGTAGCTTTCTTTGTCTCAACGCCCCAAAACCACCTACAGTTTCAAAATTAAAACATCTTCTCTGCAAGTAACATGGACAGCAGTTTCCCAAGAAGGAACAGACAAATTCAGCCCAATTCCAACCTGCCTAATGCACAGTTTAACTTGGGCTTAACAGCTCTTCAGGGGCTGAACTGCAGACAAGTGCCCAGGACTTATGATTCCAGCTTTTCAAACATTTCTTCACCAGCAGTATTTTGTATTACTGCAGCTACACATATGCCTACACTGCAGTGTCTCTGGTTTTATCCCCCCCACTAACAAAACATGCAAAACAAGCCTTACAAGAAGGATAAAAGAAGCAAAAACATTTACATTTTCAAGAATTCTTTAAAAGCTGTACGAAAACCCACTATTCCTCAGCCAGCAGATACACAGCTTGCTGTTCTGTTGCAAACTAAACCACTCCCACATAAAGCCAGGCAAACTAAAACCTTCACAAAGAACCCTGGGACTAAGGTTTTCCTCATCACACATTTAGCACATCCCTGCTAAAGCTGGTTTCAGTGCCAGCCTATCACCAGGCTCAAGCATCAAGGTAACTTCTCATAACCATATCTGACATTCTGTTAATCTTTACTGGAAAGAAAACACATAGGATTTATTTCTGTACACAGATATCCCCCAAAATCAAAGTATCTTACTTTTAAGAGCTGGTAAGAATGCTCCTCATCTACATTAGTGAAGTCTGTTAGCTTCTTCAGCAACCCATATATGGCTGCAAAAAACAAAAAAACAAACCCAACCAGCTCAAAAAACAGAGGGAGACCCAACAATGGCCCAAGTCAGTTTTGCTGAATACTTCCCTTCCCATTGCAACTGCCTGGCATTCCCTAGAAGAAAAGATGTTCTGTCAACTGGTTTGTGTTTCCCTTTGCTGCAGCATCCTTCACCTGAAAGCAGGACTACAGCCTTGGGGCAAAAAGTGCTTTGTAAAAAGAATCAGTATCCGCCCTTCTCTAATCTTTACTAGCTGAAAAACACATCCTGCAAGTTTTAACTACTCTCCAATATTTAGGAAAAAAAAAAAAAAACAGGCCAAATTTTATATTAGTTACCTCCAGTTGTCTTTTTATTTTCCTCCTGAGAAGCACTGCAGACAAAGCTGAAAATGAAGAGCCGTAAGCCTTGAAGTGATCCATACACACTACAGCAGGAACGGTGAATGGCATAAGCCAACATGGACACGAACTTCAGCCTTATAATGCTGATTTTAAAAGAACACACATAATGGCATAACACTTTGGAGAAAATAAAAATAGAAAACACCTAAACAACCAACAGTAGGGGCCACAGTAGCGCACCACTAGTGCTAACTTCCAAAAAATGCTGCTCTGCCCTCTTCATACTGAAGAGTAAAGGCAGGTTGAGGCATCCCTGCTTTGGGCCAGCAGCTCTGAAAGCTGCCGAGTGCAGCAACACAGGAGAACTCTGCTCTTGCCAAAGCATGGCCAACAAAAAGCACAATGCCGTCTGCCAGGATAATGAACTGAGTGAATGCCCAGGAGAGGGCGGGATCACATGGCTGGAATTAAGGGACCGAATGAATACACGAGGGTGAAATAAAAGGAAAGGGCGATGCCCTGATGGAGGAAAGCTGTTTTCCTCAGCTGTAACATCTTCACCCTTAGCCAGTATCAGAGAGACATAGGCAGCTGGTTCCTTTGCTTAAAAGGATAGCATCAACCTGGAGAGAAGGAGGGGGAAAAGACCAAAGTCTTCAGTACTGCTTTCTTAAAAAATGCTTTTTAGGGTTTGGTTCTCTCAACATTCACTCACCCCATAAAAACAAGGCAACAAAACATGAACAGGAAATGCATCTGCTGAAAGATGCTATGAACTTCCTACCTGGCACTGGCTTTGGAAGATCAAGTGACACGCAGTCAAATAACTATCAGTACACAAAAAGGCTACTTTTTTTTTCTTTTGAGAGAGATTTATATTTTATCTTGCTGAACAGGCAAAATTTTGGAAGCCCCCACAAGACATTCTGAAAGCAAATCTTTACAACCCACTGTGTAAATTGTGTAAATCACAACTTACGCTTCAGAATTCTTGAGAGGTTCACCATCACCTCTCATTTTTCCTAAAATCCCACTCAAGGTGCACTTTTTGTGGATCTGATTTCCAATATAAACCCAGTACTGCTTACGAAGCAACAACTTAAATGTAAGTTAGTTAAATATGAGTTAGAGCTAAGAATTTCACGCTGAATAAACCCAGCAGCAGTACATTCGCAAGACTTCAAAGCCCAACACCTCCAAGTTACCATTACTTCTGCCCATGAACGGTCCACAAACAACTTACAGAACTCTGAAGGATCACAAAATGCTTCTAGTGCACCAGAAGTATTTTCCAGCTCTCCCTGTTCCTCCTCCCTTGTTACCTTCACGCAGGAGCTCTGCTGCAGTATTTATTCCCATCCTGCTGCTGTCACATCCCATGCTCTGTGCTGCAGGATACCACCTGCTCCCACAGTGTGGCTGTTGGTTTTTGCAATCTCCCCCACGTCTCCCATTCATTCCGAAAAGGATTTGCTCACTCTTCTGTAAAGGCTATACCCTCTGCCTTCTAATCCCAGGTGGCTCCTGCTAATTACCCATGTGCCTTGGGAGTCTAATTCTTCCCATTGTTAATGTACCAGTTTTTAGCCACAAAGTCACTTCATATGCTAATGAGAGACCAGCTGATCCCAAGCTCATACTTCATGTTCTCAGGAGAACTCATCTTCTGGGGGTACTAATGACAACAGAGGAAGAAGGGCTTTGAAAAGTTGTGCCTGAATGATGCTGTAGTACTTTCACTTCAACTCTGACTCTATAATAAAGAACTTGCTTGTTAACTCAAGCTTGATCGCTGCCCTCATTTATTGAAGGCAGAGTCTTCACAGGAAAGACACTGAAAAATCATGTCTTCCTTTTATTCTGTTAGAAAACTAATGTAATAGTTGTTGAAGTTTTATATTGTTTTCCATATAGAAGTTTTGGTGTTTATAGGACACCAGAAGCACCAACTTCAACCCCCAAAATCACGATGAGTATTTCTGAAGACTAGTCTAGGCCATGATACATTACTGCTACTGAAATCACACACAATACCTTTAAGAAATGTCTCCTTCCCCCTCTCCCTCTGCATTCCTCACAGTATTCCATCTTCTCACCCAAAAATGGTTGCGCCAGCACAGAGACAATAGCAGCATGCTACAGCACATGGGTCACTGGGTGTGAGAATGTCTTGAGCTCACAGTGCTACCAAAAAGCATATCATACATTTATACTATGAGTAGACCATACACTCTTCTTGAATATCTTTAAATATGGAAGTTCTGCATTTCAAGTCTGATAAGATGAGAGAACAGTGCATGCACTCTTAATATCTACCCCGTGTAAGGATTTTGCATCATGGTTTTCAGGATGCAGATATTCAACATTCCCACTTGCTTAATAATAAATTCCAATAAGCCACTTCTGAAACACTTAAATGCAACACAGGGAACAGTTCTTCCTCTAGATTCCAAAATTAAGGAATCAGCACAGCTCCCGTGGCCTGCACAGCAGTGCCTGACATGAGTTTTCATCTGAAGAGCAATTTACTCCATTGCAAGATAGTGATTTGAGCAGAGTTACCTAGTGTATCTGCTTGCTAAGTGGAAAAATATGTCCAAGATGGAAACCATACCATTTCTATGGAAAACATACCATTTTTAAAGAGCCTAGCAGAATTTATAACACCTCTTCTTCCTTTCTCCAAGAAATTTCATACTCTCATGTAAAGGGAAACATTTCAATCAAAATCAAAAGCTAGAATTTTTGCACACAGCTCCCCCAAATGAATTACCAGTTCAATCCTCCATTATAACACACTCATTTCATGACCGAGTATTCTTCAGACAGATTTTATTGTGCCAATGAAAGATGAATCCTGCAGCTGTACAGAGTTCAAACAGCTCAGAAAAGCAGCACACAAACACTGAGATGCATTGAGAAACTGCTAGAAATCTAGAATTAAAAAAAATATTTCATAAAAGAAGAGTTACGCCACAGAGCAGAACATTCACCTGTAAAAGTGTCATGTAAACATGCAATAGAATATATTTTGTTGCAGTTTTTCTATCAACTGAGCGTGTTGAAGATACGAATAACATCAATTTTGGTAAATGTTATTATTAGAGCTAGAAATCCCATGCAAGATGTTCATAAACAAGCACATCCTTCCTTTCATGTCATATTTTGTCAAGGCTTTGGAGTCCCACCTCCTTCAGTTGTTACAGTAATACACTTGCCATCTACAAATGCTGAAATCACTATCAGCAAAAGAACATCTCAGAGGGTTACCAATGAGCCATTAAAACTGCCTCCCAACTGCACTCAGCGTACCTCTGGATGTTACAACAGAAGAATAAAGCAAACACCCCGATTTTCCTTTTAATATCATTTCGTAGAAAGCATTTTATGTGTAGCAGGTTATGCTTTAACTTCTTTGTAAACAGATGTGCAATGCTCACAGATGGCTACTAACATGATCCTCGTTTTCAGGATCAATAATTGGACACGATGCCTATTCTCTGAACCACTTACCTACCTCAGAAGATTATCTGGATTCACTAATATCTGCTATGGAACTGATAAAACTTGATGTCAAAAGAACTGAGTATTAGAAAAAGAGAAATGGGCATGTCCAGATAATTGCAGCATTTCAGCCTGCATATAGGCTCTTCACTGATCTGAAACTGCAAACAGACAAGTCAACGTGAGGAAAGTGAAGGGAAAATACTCTGAAGCAGATATATATTTAGTAGCAGGTTAGATGGAGAGAAAAGGCTCAAGGACAATGGCAGGTCTTTTCTTCCTTCAGCTAAACCTCCAATGTATTTTTGTGAAAGAAACCTAGTCTTTTGCTTTTAACTGTAGCCCAAAACTGCATTATGTCTCCTGGGTGCTTTGATTTTTTTCTCTTTCTAAATCTCAGCACACAGGCAGCTCCAGGGCTCAGTAGGAGAAATTATTAAAAGCACGCCTGCAGAAGTAAAGAGATCAGTCATTTTCCTTATCCCTATCCCCTGTGTTTTATGAGCACTCCCCCACCCAGTGTTGTATGAGATTTCATGCAACCAGACGTGTCCTTTTTAAACAGACTGAAAAATTTAAAGTCCTTTAAGAGCAAGCATTCTTTCAAACTGGAAACAACACATAAACGTGCTTCTACTCCTCAGAAAGGTCACACTCACCTTCAGAATTCTATCAAGCCAACTTATTCTTTTTTGTCCTGTGCAATTCTATCATTTAAGTAGTTTTCAGCAGTCTTTACAAAATACACTGCAGTTTCACAGAACACAGAATCCTACTGTGAACGTGATACAAGCAATCTCTGCCTCGTTATTTTTTTCCCAAGCTGCTTGATAAAACATCTGCACTTTGGAAACTTCAAATATCCTTCCAGCTCCACCATTACAAATGCATATTTTCTCTTAAAAATTAACAAGCTATCCACATTTTCAACTTACAAACTGAGCTCCTTGTTCCTTTTTATTTTAAATGAACATTAGCGTATTTTAGGTTATGATCTTCTGAATTATGTTTCATGGCATAAAAGTTGTACTGATTACATTCAGTGTATTTTGACAACAGCAAATGTGTTGAAACGCAATCCATTCTGATTAAAAAAATAAGTAATTTAAACATTAGGAAAAATCCTTTACGCCATTCCATACCTGTACATCCACCTCTGAAATGTTATTGTGCATTGAACAGGACAGGGAAATGCTCAATAACCTATGAGATGTCAAGAAGCCAATTCTACTCCTCTACTTGCCCAACCAGAACACAACCAGAAATAAATAGGAAAGCGCTTATCTTCATCAATCTTACCCGAACACCCTCCAGCCATAAGGAGGTACACTGGCATTTCAGAGTTCTTTGCTCCAAACTACTGAACTCTTAAGCATTAAGTATTGATATACATTTGAAAACTGCCATTTGACACACGCAGAACAAATTACATCATTTCAGACTCAGTAAAAAAATCAGACCCCATTTAGAGTTTAAAACACAAAGCAAGAAGACGTCACCCTGCTTATTCTGTCTGCTAAAACGGACTTACTTACATGCTCCTATAATTAAAGACGCATCTGAACTAGAGGATTTCCTTTCACACACCTCTATGGGATCTGATAAAGACTGTCTTGAGATAACATCATTGGTCTCTGTTAAAGTCTTTAACTGCATTCTGTGAAAAAGTTTCTTGCTTTGTTGCTGTTAGACAGATGCTATCATCAGTAGCTGAAGTGACAGAGCAGATATCCTTTTACATGAGAGAAAGGTGCTATAGAATAATCAGACAATAACTTACATTGAACAAAGGGTACTCAGGGTAAAACTGTTTACAGAAAAATGAGACAAAATTATCAAAATTCAAGTGGCTGAGTACCAGTTTCAGAAGGGGTTTCTAGAGCTTACCTATGGTGCAGTTTGTGGTTATTTTTCTCCGCTTGGGGTTGTGTCGTAGCAATTCTAACTCTCGTTTGGTTGGCTCCCATGTTGAATACTTCTCTCCAATGCCTAAGCACACGAAAAGAAATTTTCAGGAAGTTGTTTAGTAAAAGTATTAAAAACTGTGTTCAAGTTAAAACTTCCAACATACTGTCCGTTAAGTCAGAATCAATCTATGTACAAGAGACTGATTTCTTAATAAAAAAAAGTTCAGAAGGACTGCAACCAGCCTTCCAAAGCCCAGGTAAGTTTTCCATTATTGGACAACTATTCTTCCAGTTTAAAAAAATAAAAAAATAAAAATAACACTCCAGCACAAGAGTAAAGCCGCTGTTACCCAAAAAATCCACTACTTCCTTTGTGCTCAGAGGATGACAGCACCACCAATGATTTTACAAGATAATGGCTAGCCAAGAAATCTCATTAGCAAACTCTGACGTGCTATTAAATATATCACAGCTCAGCCAACTCAGTGGACAGATATAATCTTAATCTTTAGTATAGGTGACCAGCAGAAATTAGTAGTTCAGATATACTGAACAACATATTCTCCTAGTACCTGTTTTATGATGTACTGTGACTAAGCATGGCTTCTTATGCAGCACTGGATATCAGCAAGTTCTAGTATTTGAGATTCACTTTGGTGACATATATAACAATACCTAAAAATCTGATTTGTAGTAGGTTTAAAAACAACAACCAATCAACCCAAACTTTCCTAACGCTCAACTACCCTTTCCATAAACTGCAGCTGTGATCTGCCAGTATTCTATTTAAACATCAACGCTGTATTTATGATACAGCACTCAAAAGAAGCCGCAGTAAAAATGAGTCAGTTAAGCAGTGCAGCAAATTTATTTGAAGTAAGCACAGTTGTGTTCAGTGTAAATCTGATAGGAGAAAAACAGACCAGGAAAGACTCATGTGCTGATCAGTTAAGAACCATTGCAGTGCCTTATGTAGCACAGAGAAATTACTATGCAAGGTCAGCTATAGTGAGTCAAAAGCATCTGGGCATTAAAAGTAAAGAATAATAAGATGACAAGCAATCTATTCTAAAACTGAGGATTAAAGTCAATTAAGTGTTATTTTTCATGGAATGCATGGAGCAGAAGTAGTGCTGCGCTACAGAAAATAAATTATAAATCATACATATGAAAAGAAGAGTAGAAAATATAGCTAGAGGCTTACACATTCTGCATAATATACATTAAATTTTAATAGCTCTTTGATCTTCGTTTTCAGAAATAGCTATGCTTTTCAGAACCTACCCACCCAAAACTGTTCAATTCATAGTTACTACTGACCCTCCAGGTTCTAGCAATAAAAAAGTCTCATTTTTTGGATTCCTGAGGACAAGAAAATTCATATTTACATGGATGCATCCCTTTATTTTATTTGGTTCAACAATATCTTATGCAAGAATCATAAGAAAAAATAGCAGAGTTATACAGTCCCTTTCCTTTGTCCAAGGTTCAGCATCACGGTACACATCCAGAAAACAGAAAAGGAACTAATTACTGCCTAACAGATTGATGAGATCAAACAGTCACAGTGCTCTGAACACACTATACAGTACAAGTAGGCAAACACTGAATGAAGCAACTCCAGAGATGCATGTATGGGCAGTCCACGTATGTCAGAACATTGACTTCCACTAAGTTTTATATTGGATGTCTTCAGGAATCTGTTCACATCTGTAATATTCCCCTAGGAATTTATATAAATTGGTCTGTTTAAAATCTCAATATCATCTTCAACACTTGTTAGCACCAGCCATGGCATTCGCCAACTCTAAGTTTGATTCCTATGTTTCCCCATAGTTTAATTATGCCCCAAATTGGTGCAGCCTGATAGCAAGATGAAATCTCACAAATGAGATCTCATAAAATAATTAAAGCAAACAAAGAGAATTCTCATATATGCTGAAATCCTGTGGGTTGTTTTTTTTTTTGTCGTTGTCTCTTTTTGAGATAATAAAATTAACACCTGGAAACACACATGCGCTCCACTTAAAGCATGCAACAGTCCCACGTATCAGTTAGACTGCTCAAATATATTTTCATATATTTATATATAATTATATGTTTAAATGCTTATAGAGGATGGCAAGTAAAGCATTTCATGAGAGCAGCTCTTCAAGTAAAGTTAAACACGACAAGCTGGGCAGGATTCTGGACAAACAGGACACTATTCAGTTAAAATAAATGAGATCAACACAGCAACCACGTATGGTTAATGCCACAAGAAACACAGCACAGACAGAACACTTTCTTACAGAAGCCTTTCATTAGAAAGAGCACAAGTCAGAAACTTAAAAATAAAAAAATTGTTCTGCTTCTGCTGAACACAGTCTGTTATCCTTGAAAATTTGGGGAAAAAAAGCACCAAACCAGATCCACTTACAAGGATGGTTCAGTGTTTAAAGGTTACCAAATTCACCAATCATAAAGTTGCAGTAAGATCCACGAACATGCCAAAAACTCCAATAAAAATTACTTTAAGCTAAGATCTGCAAAACATGCATAGATTACAACTAAAGGAAAGCAGTGTTACTGGAGTGAAGGTTCATCATTTTTTTTTAAATGATGCTACAAAATGACCAGATTCAAGTTAGCAAGTGAAACCTCCAGCTAACAGTTCATATTATCAGACTGAATACCCCAGTTTTCAATTTGCAGAGAATTTATCACACACGGATGAGTGAAGATGATGACGATGACGGGACCCAACTTGTAAACCCCACAATTTTGTGTGTAATATTAGCATAGATTGTTTGGTTTCCTATCTTTCAGAAAATCCCACTTCATTCCCACCCAAAAATACAGATGTTAAACATAATGAAGGGCTCCATGTATTCTCACCTCCCTTGTTATTAAAGAATATTCAGTAACAAAAAAAAAAAAAGAGCTGCAACTTGTTCAGTGTTATATCATATAACCCTGAACTACAGTCATGCTCGTGAAACCATCAAGCTAGGAGTTAATATTACAGAGTATGAAATGAATTTCATGACATTTGGGGTTTTTCTTAAAGTTTCTTCTCCAGGCATCATGTTGTTATGTGAACATCCTGTAAAGTTTACCTTCACATTCTTCAAGCACTACAGGTAGAAGCTTGGAAGCGCACATCAGTGTAATACTGATCTTGTTATTCTGGCTAGAGGAAGGAGGGTTCCCTCTCACTTCATACTTCATGATTTTTCAGATACGAGGAAATGGATTGTATCAATGGAGAAAGATGGACATAATTTCCTACTAATTCTCATAAACCCACTTCTTTTTCATTCCTCAGATCAATTTGCTGAGAAACAGTTTCACAGAGCAAAGCCACAATACAAGCCATAGCTTTAAAGAAAGACATGTACTCCAGCAATCTAAAACAAACTGCTGTCTTCTCCATTTTGTATCTCCACTGGTCATTACATATTTGCTGTCTTAGCACAGAAGATGCAACGTATGAACTGGTGTAAATATGCATCCATATATAAGTGTGTATATACGTATATACTTGCACACTCTTCACTACAAGCCTATGAAGTCTAAGAGGACACAGCAAGCCATTAAGTAGCCAGCTGTGTTACCCCAGAACCCAGGCAGGAGTGCACTGGAGAACAAAACAGCTCCATCTTCGTCCAAAAGGCACCAACATTCGTCACAGTTAAGGAAACGTTCTTTGAATGCACACATTCAGAAGTCAGGAACTGGGGTGCCTCACCCTTCGAAGGCACTCTAAGCAAGAGTTACCCTGTTGTGGCCAGTGAGTTTGGGCCTCAAAATGCATCTTAGAAAAGTTTGAGGGAGCTTTCAGAAAAGGCGCACAGTCTAAACGCAAGGTCTGAAACCACACCTCTGCTGTGTCTTACTTTCAAAAGAAGGGCTTTGTGCTACAGCATTTTATTTTGTATCTTCTTGATAAGTTGCTAGCAACCTCACTGCCCTCCCCTCCTATGCCTGCACACCTTCAAAATGGGGCATTAACAGAAAGCAGAATGCAATCTGTAGTAAGAACCAAGCCAGTGCAGTGACACTTTTGATAGGCCATCAGAAAAGCTCTAGTTAATACCATGTTAGTCGCTATTTTTAAGATTGGAAATGAGGTTAAGAATGGTTTGAAGTCATATCAGCCCTTACTAAGGCTGTCACATTGAAACAAGATGCCATGGATTCACTAAGAGACCTTACTAGACAGTTGTTGTCTGTCTTTAAAGGTAGACTTCTCCACTTTAAGAAAACATACCCCTAGAGGCCACTGGAAATGGAAGATGACAAGCTACTACAACTGAAGCTTTAAAACTACTCAGTTTGAGATAAATGCTACTTCCTTTCACTTCCAAAAAAAAAAAAAAAGGAGAAAATATTTGTTTTGGAGTAGTTCTGTCAGGGGAAGGGCACACAAAATTAAGTCTGCTGTAATTATGCAGTCATTGGAACATATCCAAACAAGAGGAAAACAATTTGCATGATAAAACTGGCACAACTGTGATTCATGTCTAGAATGGCAGGATAATCAGCAAAGGGACGCTTGTTAGTGAAGTGCGTCGCCAGCCCACGCCTCTTACCTGTCATTGTACACTGGTAGTGAGAAACCACTGTTGGGGTGAAGGCTAAAAAAGAAAAAATTAGGGAAAGCAAACTGAATAATAAAACAAATGTGTGTACATATATTTGTGTGTCAATATTTCTACATAGATACTGTGCGTGTACTGTGAAAGCACAGGAGTGCAAGCAAGCTGGCACGTTCTATTAAAAAAAAAAAATCACACACAAAGGTGGCATTTCATGTGAGGGGAACAGACCTCTTGCCCATAACACCTACAGCAGCCTAAAGGAGCAGATGGTCACATTCTCTACCTAGTACAGACCTGACTGATACTACGCAAGTTTTGCAGGATTAATGTTAGATATACACATTTTTGTTGCAATTAAAAATAATTTTGCTACAGGTAAGCGTGGCGCACACAATAAAAACTAACAGCAGCTCCTGGAAAGCACTATCTAAATATCTCTCTGTCTCCCGTGGCCTACACAGCTATTTCTAAAGAGCTCTTTCTTCCCCTTACTTTGTTTTGCCATTGACAAAATGGGAGGGACAGGTATGATAAAAAACAGAAACAAGAAATTCAGGCAGGAAAACCAAACCTTGTAATTTCCAAGCTTTTCGTTGTTCTTCTTTGGCAATTTGTTCCATGTCTTTGTCGTATATGTAATCTTGACACATAAAGCAGTATATACCCCCATACAAAAGGTCTATGGCTGCAAAACAGAAGGGAAGTTGGGAGAAGAAAAAGAGAACGTGAGTTCATAAACTATTGCATGTTTTATGAGCAAGCTTTCAAGTCAAGCACCACCTTCCACATAATCCACAAGAAAATACCTGCACCTTGGAATCTGTGTGGAAAACGAAAAGGGAAGCATTTCCAATTATGAGTTATTCAATTGCTTCTGGCACAGCAACACAAAGCACAAGCCTCAGAATTGTCTGTAATTCACAATACACCTTTCAAACATAAGGAACCAAAAGGCATAATCACAGAGACTACTACATACTATACCATGTTATCATTTTAAGATTTGATGTATTACTTTGAATTGTCTTTTCCTAAGACATGCATAATTCCTACTCAAAGTCACTAACATCAGTGGAAAGCACCTACTTAAAACCCAAAGGAAAACTCAAACAGGAGACAGCACTGAAAAGGAAAGATACTTGTCATCCCTGAGCAAGTTGGTTTATTCCACAGATCTGGTGCCTCACAATTCGCCTTGTTTAAAGTGTTCCCTTCTAAATGGACATTTGAACACTGAGCAATGTCACAAATATTTTCCTTTCACAACCCTAAACAAAAGAAAGCCAACAAACAAAATAAAGCAGCTAACTGGGAAATGACCTTTTGCTTGAAGATGGACCAAGGGAGGAGCAATGTCTGAATTAATCATAGCAAACTGCTGATTTTTCAGTACACTGGAACAGAAAAAAGCCACAATTGAAGTAAAAAAAAAAAATTACAAGCTACATGTAGCAGACAGATGAAAAATGCATTCCTTCAGAGTGTATGCCCCGTTTATTTTATACTTACATTCTTTTTATTTCTAGATGAATAATATTATGAAAATAATCTCACTTCAGCCCTGTTTTAAAACAAAGGAAACCTCCTCCTTCTCGATCAATTTTTCAGTGATTACATCAAGTTGTTTGTTACTTCTAACAAGTAACAAAGAGAACAGTAACTTTAAAGAAGTTTGCAGAACGTCTATTAGATGGCAGCTAATCATCATTTTGTGTTTCATTATTTTAGTCTTTTGCTTTGTTTGGACCACAGCTTGTGGAAGAAGCTAAGGGCTGTTTGCATTACCTCCTGTAACACCAAGCACCACAATTTCCACCCAGCTATTGGGAGGATGAAATGAACTCCTTCAACAGAACATTACAAAAGTGAAGGAGGACCTCAGTTATGCTGGAGAGCAGAAACAAAACACTGTGCCATGTTAGGGAAAAAAAAAAAATCACTATTAAGCTGCACAGTATTATAGTTATAATATTTAATCCATTATCTAATGTACTATCAGTCAAACACAACTAGCAAAGAATCTGAAACTTTAAAGTATTGGTCTTGATACAAAAATCAAATATCGTCTTTCATATTATTATTATTATTTTTATTTTTTTTTGAAAGGCGACGTTACCCAATGAAATTAAATTAAAAAAAAGCAGGGCTGCAATATTAGATTCTGGCAGAATATGAGATAAATGGGGCACTCTGTGAGCACTGAAACATTCAATCTGCCATCAGAATGGGCAGTCATACTTTGTGCTTTCTTATTTTTCCAAACTTTGTAGATTTATGCATGTGAGTGCTAAATGTCAAGATGAAACCCAACAAGAGGTCACCTTACATAAGCCACTTATTCAGAGCTGAGTGAATTTCTGATGTAAATCAGAAAGTTTAACACAAACACTGGCTGAGTAAAAGCTGTAATTGTCCATTGCCTGATTAAGGACCCTTGAGAAAAATGTCCTCTCTTCAGCATACTTATGTGAACAATACAGCTGTATATATGCCAACACTTTTTATGTCATTAAAAAGACTGCGATAGGTTTTGGACAAATTACCTCAAGCACCAATAAAAAGGAGGTTATACAGGCCTGATTGCAATGCAGAGGAAGGGCAGGAATTTCTAATGAAAGACGAAAGACAGCTGCTCAGTTTCCAGGATCCTTGGAGAAAAAAAGTCTCCTGGTAAAGTTTTTAAGTTGATTTTTTCCAATTAGCACAACTTGATTTTTCAAACCGGATTTTTTGACCAGAAAACCCAGTAAAAACCATCCCAAAAGTTAGATATGCAAACACACACACAACAAACGTTATTATTTGCATTAATATCCGAGATCACAGAATTAATATAAACAGGCCTCAAATTTGTGAGAAGTTTGAAACCACTGGCCTGGAACCAGCACCTCAACGTTGCTGATGAGATCACAGGCAGCTCTGCCACGATGCCCCACATTCCTCACCACGGATGTCCCTTCACTGAGCTCCTCCATGGCAGCTGCCTCCCTGACCTCCCAGCTGTGCTTTCTCAGCACTATCTCTATCCCTCTCTGATCACAAGAACCAACTCACGAGCTTCAGGATACCTTCAGATCATTTTATTTTCTCCCCAAAAATCAGAGCAAACATTTAATTAGCTCTTATCGCTGTATTTTAATTCTGTTTTAACTTAATTACACACCTGATGACACTGTGAAATTAAGGTATGCATCCAATAAAAATGCTTTCTTCCTTTCTTTCATAGGAAAGAACCAGAAGAAGCTTAGAAGAATCATCTTGTCATGTTACTGAAGTGTATTACTCTGCATTAATGGTTCAGAAATTCGAAATGTGTGTGGGTCACCAGCAGTGTATCTGAAAAGACCTCTTGCAAAATACCATTTTTCTTTGCTTCTATACCTTCTACACTGACAACAGGCTGCTATTTAACTTTAGAGTCATTTCTGTCATACCCCTTCTTATACAAAACTCTAAGCAGCTGCAAAAAATATTAATGAGAAAGTCAAAGACGGCCATTTAAAAATAAAGGCATCAATCTGAAGAAGACTTAGAGAAGAGAATGTAGGAATGACAGGGACTTTATCAGGCGGCGCAAGTGATGAGGAATTTCAGATGGGAGGAATTTCAGAAGGCAACAACTCAGAGGTGAAAGCTGAAGTTTAGGCAGCAAAAGGTTTTCATCCTCTTCATCTGGGAGCCATGTAAAGTACTTCAAGCTTGAGTGCTTTGCTTTGCCAAGCATATCCACTGATGTCCTTGTGAAAAATGTGAAGAGGCCAGAGACAGTGGGAACAAGAAAACAATACATAAACAAGCAGGTAACACAGCAGGCACGCGTGCACATCCTACCTGACTAAGAAATGCTTATGTGCAGCTTTTAGAAGACCCAGGTGAACAGAACTAATGCTGTCTGGCTGAATACGGCATGTTTCATTACAATATACCTTTCAGTAGATGACCGCGATCCACACTTTGGTATCATCCTCCTTGGAATAACTGTTTCATTAAAGGATAACAAAACACACAGCAACACAGAACTCTGCTCTGGGAATTACAAAACTGAATTTGTATCTTGATTTTAGTATTATTACCTAGACCAAAATTAATTCTCTTAGGAGCTTGTGTGACATAGCTGTGGCATGATATCAAGCTCAAATCAACACATCTGCATATTCTGTGCAAGAAATTGCATATTGCATTAACTATTCCTAACATAGCAGAAGTATTAACTGCACTGATGAACTAACAAAGCCTGAGCAATGCAGAATGTTAAAAAAATCCCAACACATACAGCAGGATCTTACTTCACCTACCTTTCACCCACGCCCACAATTCAAGGAACATATTAAAACAAGCACAGTATTAATAGCAAGGACTGAACAGGCAAGCAGCTGCAAGAGCACAGGTATTACCATAGAGCCAGGATGTGAGTGCCCAATTCATATTGCTCAGGGAAGCAGAGATAACAAGGGATGTATTTTAAGAACACTTTGGGCTATGATCCTGAAGGCTCCTGAAACACTGAGCAGTTAGCTGCAAAAACATTGCTTCCAGTGCTCAGACAGCTGCTCCAGCTGAAATCTATGATATTTCTTAGAACTGTGATTAAGTGTGCAACTCCTGCTAGTCTCCATGGAGACTGATGTTGGCTCAGCAAAAAGTCACCAAGTGTTTTAAAATAATTCCTGTTCATTTTGAAATTTCTAAGCACTTAACCCGTTTTTGCCTATTAGATGTTATTTTCTGCAGTGAAAACTGCAGCACTGAAAGCAACAAGAAGTGCGAGCAGAACTATGCATTTTTACAGCTCATTTCACATGCAGCTGGAAGTTAAACACCAAAACATACATTAGAAAAATAAAAAAGGAAACTCCAAAGCTGGAAATCAAGCAGGCAGCTGTATTATCTTCACATTATATGCATTTGTGCACTACGTACTTCACAGTTAATCACAAACTAATAGTTCTTTGGAATGGGATCATACTGTACTCTGTGTTTTGGCTTGTACAATCAGCTTCTGACATAAAGGCTGTACATCTTTTGCTAAGTACCTTCTCTGACACATTCTTAATTATCTAGCACCACTAAAATAACTACAACAGCCCTCAAGCAAGAGCACATCCTTCTCAAAGCATCTCCCTCCTCCATCCAGCCTTTGTTTTTCCATTCAAGGCAACAGGAGACATTTCACTATAGCAGATCTCAGCGAATTCTACCTTGCACAGAAGTTAATGTGGAAGAATTCAGGCTGCCCAAACACATGGCTGAAACAGCAGCTCACTATGTGTACAATTAATGGCTCTTTCAAAAGAGTTTTCCTTAAATATAGTAGGCTTAACAGTAAAAATACTACGATGTTTACACAGTAGCCACAGATAAACTGGCAAATGCTTTATAATGGTCTCAATTTGGAACTGTATACATATCTTTTAAACACTAGGTGTGGCTTAAACTGGAAGTATTTTTTTTCCATACACATATTCTACCAAAAATCCTTAGATTTTTACTAGGTAAGAGTTTTACTTCGACGAATTCCTACTTCTACATTGGTAAAGATTCCCAAACAACCTAATCTCAATAACTGAGTTCAAAAGCTCTCTGAGACTACATCTCATAAAAAGCGATAAGAAGCATCACACAGTTTTTTCCACAGGGTTTGGGTTTTGGATGTTTTTGTTTGTTTGTCCTAGAGCACGAGCACAATGACCTACTGCTGTTTCCAGCATTTCTAAACCAGGTTACCTCCCAACCCCTTCCTTCACTCCTTTCTATGCCATCAACACCACAAATGCTGCAAAAAAGAAAATGAAAAGAACAGCTGATGCTGAATGGGACCTCTGAGGTTACCTTGTCCTGCTCCATCAGGGCCATCCAGAGCAGGCTGCCCAGACCCACACCCAGATGGCTTCTGAGTATCCCTGGAGACAGACAGTACTGTTTTCCAGTACTATACTGTTCAGGGAATTTACAGTCTTAAGCTATACCACCACAAAGCCTACATTCTTTCTGTGCACACATGAAGAAAAAAAGATTAGACATCTTTTTCATAAATAGTAAATTTATATGCCAGTTTCTTAAGCACGGGATTACACAGCACTACTGGTCTTCTGTAGCACCTTTGTCTTCGTGGAGAATGAAAAGAGTTTGTTCTGTGAGCGCTTAGGATTAAGTGAAATGAAACTATGGCCAAAACAGCAAAGGGACACTTGTTCCAGGAAATAATGCCTTTTTTCCTCCTCATTATTCTACCAAAATGTACTTTCATTTGAAGATAAATGTTGTAAATCAAGCAAAATTTGATTCAGTTGTAGTCCTGATAAAAGCAGATATATATCCACCTCAATGTAACCAGAATTTTAATACAAAATTGTCTGCATTATAACAAAAATGTTAACAGGAAAAATTCTTAGGGATTCTGCTGTGATGTGCAATTGATTCAGTTCACTTTTGAACAGTCCTATGCAACTGGAATGCCTTTTTTGCACTATTATGAACTTACAGAACACATGAAATGCATATATTTTTTTCCTGATCTTATTTTCTCCCATACCCAACAAGTATTTGCATGGAAGGAGTTCTACGCAGTGTGCCCTATTCCCCTCATCTTTCAAGAAGATCTGGGTTTGCTACACTTAAGGACAAGCACTTGAATGAAATTTCTTCCAAAGAAGCTGAATATTTAGGGCATTAAGTTTCCGTAGCGTGAGCAAATGATAATGAGAAGCCTTAAAGACAAGATGTGAATCACAGGATCGTAGCATGGCCTGGGTTGAAAAGGACAACAAGGCTCATGTAGCTCTAACCCCTCTGCCATGTTGGTGCAGGGTCACCAACCAGCAGCCCAGGCTGCCCAGAGCCACATCCAGCCTGGCCTTGAATGCCTCCAAGGATGGGGCATCCACAGCCTCCTGTAAAATACAGCTTACGATGAAAATAAGCTTAATCTCTAGGTGGTAGCAGCAGTTTTTAAATCTTAGATTTTATAACACGTTTACTTTCTAATACCAGCAGACTTAAAATGGTGTGTAACTACACACCGAGTACATCAACACACCAAGTGAGCAAACACATTTCTGTGTGATTTGTTACCTTTACAGCCACGACTGCTAAGTGCTAAATTTCAAAGCAACTCCAAATAAAATTTAAAATAGAAGCTGCACTTTTCTGGTAACTCTAAAATACCATTAAGAATCGAGAATAATATTTTGACTTTCCCTTTCAAAGTGGGATTGGGGGGCGGGGAGGGGGGAAGACAGCTTACCTAAATTGTGTCGCTTTGTCTTTGCGTGCTCGTGAATATGTTTCTTTGTAAAACAGCCAAAGAAGACACAGTAGAGGCAAGAGTGGAGTCTGTTCAGGTGGGCACCACACATATGACAAATGCACGACTTTGCCTGAAATACATAAACAGACAAACAGTGTGAACAACAGAAAGGCATATCCAAATGTAACTAAACAGAAGCAGATCCAGCTGCTGGCTCTGTCTTTACTCGGTATATTTGAATGGTTCAGGAGGGGGAAACAGGATTCTGTGACAAAAACACCAAGTAAGATATTAACAGAAAGCTGATCCAATATATTTCTATAAGCCCCGACAGACAGCTGAACCGGTTACAGCTCTCAAAGCTTAATGAACACTCCAAGCAGAGGTAACAAGCACTGCTTCTCCAGCACACAATCCCACCACTCCCTCACTCCATCTCTGCATTTCTGGTGCCAGACAAACCCAGCATCAGCACAGAAACCTGCACAGCCTTGTGCTCAAGCCTGGAAGCAGTTGTGCAGGACCAGATCTACTGCCCCTCCTGGGCACCCTGGAGCACTGCCTCTCCGAGTCTGACTGTTCCCAAGGGATCCAGTATGGGAACTTTGGGGATGGGAGTTGGTGTGACGCTTCTTTGAAGTAAGCACATAAACCTGACAGGAGAGCCTGCATTCCTAAGATGAAAATACATTTTAAAAAGCAGGGCCTGAAGAAAACAATGAAAAGATTACATAGACTTTCTGGCTCTCATCATATTCAAAGCCATCTTTAAGCCAAGAACACCCAAAGCTTTTTCTTGGCATTAAACTCAGGTGCTGCAATAGATCCTCTAAAAAATTACTCTATCCAGTCAGAGACTTCAGAGAGTTTGGGGATGAGCCTTCTGCTCTGCAAACCAAACATAATTCAAGTCCAAACCATCCAACTAGAGGACGCAGATAGAAGTCCCTCGTATCAAACAAATTCACTTGCACTCAGACAAGTGGATTCAAGTGTATGCTTAAGAGCAACTAAACTTCAACAGCCCAGAGCTATAAATACCTTTGCTCAAAGTAGAAACGCGTTAAAATAAATAAAATCAGAATTTACTGAATATTAAGACACAATTTCCGCAACCCAAGCAATGTATTGAATCCAAGGTAAACCCCAAGGTTCTTCTGCATTATCGGCACAGTATGCCACAATTTAAGATTCGAGCTGTATAAATGATGCACAATACTGTTCTGTAGACTGGCTTCTTCCAGAATATTCATGGCTTTAAAAAGAAAACAAAACCAACTCCTGCAATATGCTGCGCTGTGCATTCCATTTCAAACTTCTACCAATTAAGACTCAAACTCTGAATTCCACACGCTGTGTATCCAAAGTCCTCCTAAGCCGTCTGATGAAAATAGATCCGTTGATTAAAAACTCCACACACCTACAGAAAGAAATATTTTACAGCAGGACCAAAAAAATACATCACCGCCAGAAGTACAAATTCCATCTTTAGAAGAAATGCTGCAGAACCATCAAGCTGTTGCCTAACGGTTGCTCTGTGGCTGCAAAAGCTAAACAGGATCAGCCTATCTGTTAAGATTGCTGCTATGACAACTCCAGCAACTCGCTATTTCACTTAGCCTGCTAAAAATAATCATTCTAGCATTAAATGCATTGTAAACAGATGACTTCAGTGCGTAAAAGCTGTTTTAGGCAAAAATGACAAACTCTTTGGATATCAATTTTCATTCAAATGAGAATTAAAGAGTAGCGTATGCGTGTAAAAATTAAGTGGTTAATTAAAAGAAGAGTTCAGTCACTTATTTAAAGGAAGCTATTTTACCATGTCCTCTATTTGCTCAGCACAGCTCAAGACTGTTTTTGTAAAATTGTAAGAACACGTTAAGATAGACAGAGGAAAAAAATCAATACCAAAAAGCATCGCGGCTATTTTTAATGAGATTAGCCGTCTTCTTTTCATCTCTGTGCGCTTTTAAACAATTTGCTAAGTTATAGACAAAGCTTCCACTCCCTTCTCCCCCCAAATAATCAAATTACTGCGTTTCATAATACTCCCACCGCACTTACATCTCTTGAGGCCACAGTCAGACTAAAGCGAAACAGAATACTGTAAGTGAGTAATCGCAATCAGTTGGATCCATAAAGTCGCAAGCTTGCTCTAAAACAAGTCTCAACTTCTTCAGAAAGCAAACCAGGCCTTACTCACGGCCTGGTGCTACAGGGAACCTGACCAGTGATACACGAAAGGGACCCAAGCGCACATCGCTTGGTGGGGCTGCTCAACAGAACCCCTCCCTCCAGGGCCACCCGCCCATGGTACCATTCACAGAGTTGCAAGAATTGAGTTAAAAAAGCAGCTGGCATTAGTAGGTCAGCTAACCAGACTGCTGATGCTTCCAAGTCTCTCCAAATTGCTGGAGCAGCTTGATATCAGTTTACTCTCCTACCACCAAAAGAGTGGTAGAAAATATGAGCACGCCCCCATCGCAGTGCTTTCCCCTGGGAGCTCAGTGTTTGACAGCCTCAGCCCCACATCTTTTTCTCTGGGTCAGCACAGGCTTCACCTCCAATGAGTATCATTTTAGATGGCTCACTCTAAATCTACACAACAAAGTTCTTCCATCCAGCCGTTTGGTCTTCTGTGCTGTGTTACCCACGAAGAACAACGCTGATCCAACTAAAAACAAAAGCAGTACTATGGGCAGCGGTAACAGCACAAGGGATCCCTATATTGCGGAGCTATACTCTGCCTCACTTCCCACAGGAGTCTTCCCAACACAGGCTGTATCAGGAATCCCACCCTTCTTACCAGTTTTAAACCGCTCTGTTTTGTACCATACGATTTGCACCTAATACACGTTTTCCCAATGTAACACAGGTGACTCACAGGGGAGCTGGTGAGGAACGCCTGCGCTTCAAGTGCTGCGCGCAGTTTTAAGCACCGCAGTACAAACAGGAAATCAAGCTATCCAAGAGCTCGAAGGAGCGCTAGGAGGATGAGGAAGGGTCTGGGGGGCAAGGAGTGTGAGGAGCAGCTGAGTTCTGCTGAGGTCCCCTGGTTTGCTCAGCCCAGAGGATGCTGAAGGGAGGCCTGGTGGCAGCCCACAGCCCACCCACGGCGGCCTGCAGTGAAGACAGCCTTAAACGAGGACAGTGCAGCATCCAAAGTCTGCATAAATGCTAACAACAATGCTATGATTAAAGGGCTTTTCCCAGGAGAGCAGCGTGAGTCAAAGACCAGGGTACTTTCATTCACCCTCACACTATTCTGAATTCCACCGAAGATCTCGCAAGTCATCAGGTGCCCTGTATGTATTTTTTCCCCCCGTTCTTTGTACTCAGGATCACATCCTATGCCAAAAGCTCAGTAATGAATCAGATTTTGCTACTGTGGTGTTTTTTGTCGTGTTAAAAATAACAACGCAACGATTTCCAATTTGTTTCACGCAGAATTCTAAAGTAGGTGTAACACTGAAATAAAACTTAGGGAGTGGAATAACAAACAAAATGTAAGAAGCTGTGTAATTTAAAAGCATAGGACATTGGAAAAGCAGGGAGGTACCCTAAAAAAAAAAAAGCAATCCCAGTTTTCCTATATGAAGTCACAGTAGTAAGGAGTGATATTTCAACAAGACAAAAGCAATTCTGCTCCCCAATTTAAATGACTCTGCTGAAATTGCTCATTTGCTTCTCCTTTGGTAAGTGCTCACCCCAAGCAGCAGCATTTACAAGTCCAAATGATTCCTCCAGTCTTCCACAAAAGATGCATTTAATAGCCCACTGCGTTCTTAAACAATTTAAATAATGGATCTTCTTCAAATTAAATTGCATGTTCTTTTACAGGAAGATTTTCTTTTTGAAAGTCGAAAGCGTACCTGCCTTGTGAAACCATGTCAGCGTAAGGCTCAAACACAGGCCTCCTTCCACAGAATATGAATGATGCGTGGATATGCGCAGCGTTGATTTTTATCTATTTCCTGCAATGCACCACTGCAGCAGCGGATTTCACATGAGAAGAAGGGGCTTGCCAATACTGCAGTAGTGTATTCTAAGATGTAGTACCAAATCTATTACTTTACCTCACTATTCTCCCGTGTCAGCAAATCGGGGAAATGTTCTTAACTGTCCTATCAGGTAATGTATTGATCTAATCTGTGAGCACAGGACTGGGGTAGGCAGGCAGGAAGCAAGCTGAACAGGCAGACCTGCCCAGCACTGTGCAGAGAGCATTATTCAACTGCCTGTGCTGCAGGGAGATTCTGGCCTGTGTAACACTACACAGACATCCGACTCGTCCTATGAAAACAGGTATGCTCTTGGGAAGTTTGCCACACCGCTTTGATGGAGATACTCCAGAAAGCATCCTTTCAGAAAAATAAATAAATAAATAGAAACTTCACGATACACAGATCGAAGTCCTACGGCTTCATTTAGAAAAGCACAGGTTTTTCAGCTCTATTTCTTGTAACCACCCTAAGATGCTCATAAGAAATGTTAACTTTATTTGTCCACAAAGCCAAAGCAATTCTGAGACGGCTGGGAAATGCTACAGCACAAATTTTCTGTGGCATGACTTATTTATGAGATAAAATACACTCAGCAAAAAAGGAGGTGAGTAGAAAACAAGCAGCAAGCAAATGAGTGCATCTATTAACAACTATTTGTTTTATAAAGAAGAAAAAATGCTGCACTGAATAGGGCAGAAACATTGTTGAGCCTAACCAGAAAGGCAGCAGTATGGCAGGAAAATTCCTGCCTTTAGAAGCTCCCTATGAGCTACACACCATTCTGTCAAGACTTTTAAGAGTTATTATGTATGACATTTTTATATCTGCTGTAGCTAAACAAGCCTACTGGTAGCACAGAAATTAACCCAATTGCTGAGGAGTTTTCTGACAATTGTGGGTTTCGATTATGCATATAACAAACAAGTCATGCAAGCCAAAGTCACTTCGTGCCATAAGAATAAAACTTCCTTTTTGTCTAACAGGAGCTGAAGACAAGTTCTAGTCCCCTAAAAGCGTCCACAAGAAAAACTGTTACAAGACAATAAAACAAATCTCCCTTTCAGCTGCATGAAAGCCACACAGAACTTTTGCTGCTTGTGCTTTCAAAGACCAAAAAACTTTTTCAAAATGCACATTTCCCCCTAAAATCCTACAAGAAACATAAGCTGACACAGAAAAGACTATTAAATTATATGCACTGAACAGTCATCACTGAAAAGTCAGTCCTATAAAACTGCACAGCAAACATTTTGTAAAGAATAAGATGGAATATTCACAGGGTATCAAACATCAGTGCTTTTGTTTTCTTCACTGGAACAACACATACTATCAAACCATAATGGTCAAACTAGAAATCTAGCTTTTCTGCTTCCACTGATATTAAAACCTCAGCATCTAAGGAAATGTTCATGTTTATACAGCTACATATGTACAGGAGTACTGTAAGCCAAGCAGCACATTAGTGGCTGGAACAGTCAGAGAATGAAAGCAAATTCAGTATGCTCACACAGAACGTGCTTTGATAATCTAGTAAGCTGAAGCTCTACTTCCTCATACCTCAGTACAAAACAAATTAATAATTCATTTTACAAGAGCAAAACACGAGGTCTTTAATTCACTGGAAAATTTTCAGGTGCATTCACAAAGCTGAAGTTATGGAGAGGAGACAGAAGTGGTCAGAGACCTGCAGCTCAGCCTCCAGACTGAAGATTGACAGACAAACGGATGTTCTGAACCCTGCAGATATTCTCTGGTAACAGCTTTCCTAAGCTATGAGAACACAAGATAAATTTCGGAAGAGAAAAGTAGTTGTCATTTCTTACTCAAACTAAAAAGTCACGAAGATGAATGAAAGCATCTCCAGAAATGAAAATATCTGGGAAACAGGCATTCTTCTGACAATCCTGCATCCATTAAGGAAATCTGCAAATTGCTGCAGTCTCAGAGATCAATCGTTAATTATGTGTGTAGGAAGGTGGGCAGCAGCTCCTCAGTGAAGAGCTTCTGTCTCTCACTAGGATGTACAGCCAGTTATTTTGCTTTAACATTTCACGATGCAGTTGGAATATTAACTTGTTTTGTAAACTAAGTTCATTTCACCTGAAGCCCAAAGAAATGAAGTGGGGGCAAGGAGGAGAAGCAGGATTTTTGGTACTGCCTCTCAAGATCAGGGCATGTTTCTGATGGACAGAAAAGGGGAATCTCTGAAATGGGCTCAGGAAGGAAAAAACAAAACAAAAGAACCCACAGTAAAGCCCACGTACCACAACCCTCAATCCTGTCCCCTACCAGAAATGAAGAACACCCCCAAAACACACCATAGCTGCCACAACAAATACTTGCCTTTCTGCAGAATCATGGAAGTATTCGGTTCTATGCTTACCCCCCTGCCCCCCTCCCCAACACGTCATATTAATTATCTCAAAGCCAAAATTCCATTAAGACAGGAAAAAGCATTCTGTTACATGTGAAGCACCTTTAACCTTACCCAGTTACGTATTTAAACCAAACATACAATACAAAATCTTTATGCTTTGAGGTTAAGGTGTGGAACCAGGAGTTGGACTCTGTGATCCCCCCGCCTTCTGACTCAGGACACTCCACAATTCCTGCCCTGCCAGAGCACTGCAAACACAGACCTGCAGCAGACTCAGAGCATCAGGGACAGCATTTCTCAATAGTTTCAGAGAAGCTGGGACAACGATCTCCTCAACATACTCCTATTTTCTTCCCAGCAATATCCAACAATTCAACAATATTTTGTTCTTTTTTTTTCCTTCCTAACAGCAGCATTAACTAAAAATCCATACATTCTCTTCTCACAGATGCCTGTAAGCCATTAATGGATTACATTTCACATATTAGCATCAGAGCTTCATTCAGAAGACTCAGACAAATTTCAACGCTGTGATTAAGTGTAGAAAAATCTATCCCTGACATTTTAAGTCTATTCTGCACAGTACTGAAAAGAATGCTAATTGAAGGGATTTTTTTAAATTACATGTAAAATTATGCTATATATATATATATATATATATATATATATATATATAAACATAATTACAAATGCAACTACTTGTACCTTTCTGAGGGTTGTCAGTCATTCTGACTTCAGGAAACTCATTTCAATACAGACTGGGCTTAGTTTAACAAACACGAGGCAAACCTGCAAGTGAATGGAGCTGACGTTCAGGCCCTAAATCTGTCCACTGGCATTTGTGTTAAGGAAAGAAATGTCGAGAGCCTCAGTGCGATGCAATTCTTTGATGAGCAATGCTGAGAACCATCAAATAGATGCAAGTCTTCATCCTGACCTAGCACAGACCGCTGCCCACAAGGAAACGAGAACAGGGAAGAGTTTGTGTGCAGGTCAGGGGCTGCTCACCCTGTCAGCAAAGGGAGCAGCTTCACTGCACTGCAGCCTTAAACAAAATGAATTCACTGGAAGAAAAGCAGCCTGTCCTTACTGCTGTAAGAATGAATATTCAGGCGGGGAAACAGAGAGGTGTTTTGTTGGTTTTCAGTTCGGTTTGGTTTCGGTGGAGGCTACCTACCTCCAGCTTTGTAAGGCAGTTACACAAGATGAAGGAGCAATGAAAGGAAGGGAAAGCACAAGCACAGAAGCATCACGTGGAAGGAGAAGCACAAGAAAAAAGAATTCAAGTTCCACAAATACATGAAGAACACTCTTTAACTTTTCAAGACTTAAAAAACCTGATCTACGACAACTTTAATATCGAGCTTGTATTGCATTCTTCTAATATTTATTCTTTCCTTCTTAATTTGGACCAACGGGTCTTTGAAGACCTTACAGGGTCTTGGACTAGATGATGCCCAGAGGTCTCTTCCAATCCCTACCATTCTGTGACCCATATTTGAATTTCAGAGGGCTGAGCTGCAGGATTGCAGCAACCCTAGAAATAAACTCACAGGTAGCCTCCCATAAGTGCAACCTCCTACAGTAAAATATGCAGAGATTTGACAAGAACAGATGTCCTGCTGACCAGGCCACTATTTACAGTGGAGGCCTATTGCATACTGGCAACAGATCTTTCTTCCTACTTTCCTTGCTCTACAGAGGAGAAACCAAAACATGAACAATAAAGGTTTCTCCCTTTGCAATTTTACCAGCTGTGTATTAAAGAGAAGTTTGTCCCTAAAAACCTTTCACATACCCCATACTGTTCCAAAGGAAGGTGTTGGAAGGACCACAGAAGGAAGCGTGAAAATTAAGTGAAGATAACATTACTTTCAGAACCAGAATCATCCCCTCCTTCTTTGATACCAAGTATGTGAGCTTATTCAGAGCCTTAAGCATGATGCAGCCTGTCTGTATAAACACCGGTTTCTTTCTGAATTACTTACGTTTCCTAAAACCCTAATGCCACTTGATGCCTCTATTAAAATATGAAAGATGGAAGAGGAAGGCATTCTGCCTGAGTGCTACCCAAACCCAGTGAGGGGAAAAAAAAAGAGATCCATTCTCATATCAGCAAATGCAGAATATGCTAAACCTCCTTTTAAGTAAGAAAAAAAAGAGACTTTCACAGGGTAAAGACTTATTCCACAAAACAGCTGGGGAGTTCTGAGAAGCACTTTGGATCACCAGCTCCAAACTACTCTTGGCAATCTTTTGAAAGGAGCGCTGCTTTTAAAAAAGGTGTTGAAAACTGCAGCTAAGAAGTTTTAAAATACCTTGGGAATTACTGCAGTTCTTGAAACTGAAGCTCTGTAGAACAGGATCCGGCAACACTGAAAGCTTTGGACCCAATGCCACTCCTCCACTCCATGATGCACTTTTCTGGCACCACTTAAGCTCATAGAACACACATTACTTCACATCTGTGCAACAGAACGCTCTCGTAATTGAAGTATTAGAACACAAGTCACAAGACAGCAAAGGAAAACAGCTTATATGAGTATTCAAACACAATACTCTCACCTTTCAGGTGTTCTATTAGCCAGAATGCCTGGGCCCTGTAGGCAAGAAAAAGTAGCATTCTATGTAACACGTAGCAACTTCATCAAAAATAAGTGGAAATTGTTAATATTTCTATTAGAAATTTAATTTTGTTCACTGCCAGAGAGCTACAAAAACAGTACTTTGATGTAGAAGACAATTTGCTTGTCAAACTTAATGAATTACTCCAGTTATTCTTTGATTAATCACATAAATTAAGAACACAGAGAAAAGGTTCTCTAAGAGAAGGGAGATTTCTCTGAAGTTTCCAGGCACATTCAAGTGTTTTTCATCAGCACCGAATCTGTGCACTGGCATTTCTCAGCAATGAATTAATTCCTGGGATGAAAGTGCTACTTCAGATACTGCAGTGATGGCAGAGGGGACTGAAGGACGGAGATGGGGGACAGTGCTGCCTACATGCAATTCTAGGAGAGGCACGCAGGCTGTCCTCTGAACTTGAACTACTTAGGAAAAACAAAGACAGTCAAATCCCCAAATAATGTCCACTGTAACATAGATAAGCAAGCAGGAATAGATATCTGCATACAAATTCGAGTTCTGTAAGCCAACGCATTAGATTTTGTGTTTCAAGAAAAGAAAAAATATCAGGATAACTTGCAAAATAGGAGTAACTGCAGGTAAGATAAGAAACATATCAGCCCACTGCTTTCACACCATCCTTTTCCTCCATCAGCTGCAGATAAGAACTGTCCCTTATATTGATCTTATCAAATGAAAATACAGCATTATATATATTCTATGTATACACATACATATACACAATGCAGCATTATATGTATTCTGTGTGTATACATAATATATACACACATGAACGTAATCATTCTGCTTAGAGGAGACAGAAATCCCAACTTCCTGCAAAGATGGCTTCAGAAGGTTCCTTATATACTCCTAATATTGACTAAATACAAAGCTCCAGGAAGTCTTCACAAATTTCACACACTATCTATATCTGTGTGAACCCTGATGTAGTTTGTGTGAAGGGAAAATGTATGTTACTGCAGAGGCCTTGCTCCATTTATGTCTTCTTCTATTAACGCTATGGACATTTGGCAGTTCTCATTATGCATTTGGACAGAAGCTTATCAGTTTCTCTAAAAGCAGGCAGACCTTCCAAAAAGAAATAAATGCACAAAAACTGCAAGATGTTCATCAGCTCCAGAGAGCCTTCCGGAGCACATACACCAAATGAATCAGTAGTGTTTGGTGCTCCAAAAATAACACTGCCTGCAGACCACGCTTAAAGGAGGGAAGGAGGACAGTCTGCTTGTGCAGTACAGCTGATTGCCAATAAAAGTACTCGTGCAGATGAGATGGATGCATTCAGATGACAGTCAGAACTGCAGTTACTGCACATCTGACAAGCATAAAACCCCCAGATCTTAGGTTCTCGGTGACATCAGCAAACACTGGGCTCACAGCACGTCCATTAGCACTAATAATTAAGAGAAGCAGCATTTCACTTACCAAAAGATCATCTGTACAGCAGAGCTACAGAATGCTTTCAGAAAAAGAAAGCTATTCAAATGTAATTTACAGTTTATCTTATCAGAAGAGTTCAAGAGTACCTGGGTGTGCATGCACTGTAACATAAAGCAGAACAGAAAAGACAGGTTGTATGAATAACTGTTTGATTCAAATAAGCTATTTGGTATGCAAAAATCAGGTATCTGAGGACTCAAACAGACAAGAGGTAAAGTAAAGAGAAGTAAGAAGAGGAAATACAATCAATTTCAGTTATCTAAGACCATCTGATGAGCAGAATATAGGTTGAAATAACCAGACGTCTGTTTGGAGATAGCAAATCGTACTGCAGTTCTTCAGAGAAGGGATTATTATTACCAGAAAGGATTTGCAAGCATTATCAGTCGGTCAGCTGCAACACCTTGAAATACAGATTTGCTGTGTTTGATAAATATTCAGAACACAGCTCACCCTCACCAACCATTACACCACACCTTCAGCATAAAACAGGGTTTTGGAAAATGTACAGCAAATCCTCCATTATCTCAGCCATAAATCAACTACAAAAGTGAGTCCTTTCGTATTTTGCAAACCGGTCGAACTCTGTCTCTAACAGCCAACACAAAAATGAAGCTCTTCCAAACAAAAGTTGACTGAAACAAGTGGGGAAGCAGCCTGACAATTCTGTGCCCTCCCTCATTCGTCCTCCTGGGGTGCACTGTTGGAAGAGGCAAAGAACAGCACCCTAAAAACACAGCACTGTGAGAAGCGACCACAACTCTGATGGTTCTGAAATGGACTCTCAGGGTATGGGCAGTGCAGTGGTGCACGCATTCACAAACACACTACCAGCTCTATTCACCTTGCGTTGAGGCAGTTTCATCTTTCCATCTTTACAGCAAAAGAAGACACTCTCTCTTCATGGGCAGCTAGACTCTGCTTCTACTGAGGAAAAAGAAAGTCAGAAACAGCAGCTATTTTAATGCACAGCAGTTCTGTATTCAGAAGGATTCAGGAGGCAGCTCTTATGCTGGCAAACACTCTCTTAAAGGGGAAAAGAAATTCAGAGTAACCATTAATATTACACAGTTAATAATACTAAGTTCCTCTTTAAACCAAAGAAGAGGAGACAGAACACCAACAGCCACATACATCCAAAGAAATGAACATAGAAAGATAAAGGGAAAAATAGTCCTGTATGTGGCCAGAGCACACTGCTCTGACAGAACATGGACAACCATGAATGTTTGTCAATTAACCTCTGAATCAGTGAACATGATCCTTAAGAGGCAGAGAAGGAAGGTTCTGTATTACACTGGATACACACATCATAAGTACCCTGTATTACCATCCTCAGCTTCTCCTTCCCAAGGTTAAGCAAATTACCATTGACTCTATTATCATGTTACTGTTGTTGGACTCATTTTTATATATACATACACCATTGTTTGACCATACACACATACAGCCAAACAAACACATACAGTCACACAGACATGAAATTAGCCGAAGGCAAAAAGCCGTCACAGTGATATTTTAATTTTAATTTAGACTTAAGAAAGAAAGAAAAAAAAAGAAAACTTGGAAATGTTTCTATCAGCTGAAACGCCTGATTTACAACCAGCAGCAGCACCAAAAGGAATAAACGCGTGTTCTTAAGGCTTCTAAACACCAAAACATTTTCTCATCACACAGTTCTGCTCTCTGGTGATAAGAGATAAAGTTCTCTAGCACCCCTCCATCAGACTGGTATTGAAATGAGAAATAGTTTCTAAAGCCATTTACAGGAATTATCTGCATTTTCAGTAAAACAGCATAGATGTGGGTAACAGCAACACAGCTCAGTCAGAAACACCACCAAAAAAAACCACAGTGCTGGGCACTGCCCTGCAGATGAGAGCTGGGCAAAGAAGGTTAACGAAGCGCGGCCTCAGAACGAAGCAGCCACACTCAGCAAAAGGCTGCTAGCAAAATTAATAACATTAATGCTTTGTTCCTTCATCAGACACGAATTACAATTACAATTTTATTGCTCCGTATTTTGTTCAAATATACCCTGGTGTACTTTGCCGCAAATCTGCACTTTGGAATCAATGGAATAATTAGTAAAAAAGCCATAGAAAATTAGTACATCGAGAAGTATTTCCATAATTTCTCTTAAGAAGTGATAAACAGACATTAGATACCACGAGCACTGCTTTTGTAGGAAGTAAGAATACACTCATTTGGTTTTCCAATTAGAAAAAGGTTACTTCCAACCAGCTTCCCATCAGTAGCTATGTGATTTGGAGGAAACAGAACCTAAGCAGGTTAATGGCAGCAGCAGATCCGACCTGCAGCCACGCTGACACCTTCCAGCTTTTCAGACTGATAAAATTTGCTATTAAAGAGATCTGTATTTGAATTTCAGCACATGCACATGCCAAGAGGAAGCTATCAGTTACTGTTAAGATGCAAATGCACGTGCTTTGCACAGAATGCAAGTATTGAAAATAACACCACCACCAAGGAAAAACGAAGGTCCATCCATGAGATGGATCTGTGTTCATACAAGCAGGAGGCTAAATCTACACAATAATTACTCCTGACATAATTACATCCTTTGGGGAAAGGAAACTTGGCCAGGAGTGCCCGCACCAAGGACTCCTGCTGAGAACCCTGTGCAGGAAGGACTTCTGCCACATGCACAGGGCAGACAGAGCCAGCTGTACCTCCAGGAGCACTCTGGGCACAATCAAGCCAAAACCATATTTCATCTTTGAGAGATAAAGGCACAGTCACACCCGAACATATCTATCATTATTTTCTCTCCTTGTTCTTTCCCACACTATAAGAACATCAACAGTTTTTGAGAACTCAACTATTGCTCCCATCATACCAACAAGTGTTCAATGGCAGATGAGGTGTATGTTTTACAGTGTCCTTTACTACTTTGTCTCCTTGTTTCCTAAAGGAAGATATACTCACCAACGCTATCTGCTGGTTAGGGCACTAGCTGGTATACTAATGGCTCATTAAATACTCCAGACCCCTTCCTGAAATTAACAGAGTAGCAAAAATTTATGCGTGCTCAACATTGGTAAAAAGAAAATGAAGATGCATCTGGTATTAAAAATAACCACAGTGCAATCTGTCTCATGCTAAGAACAGAGAACTCATCTTGCAGTTTGTTCTAAACAAACCCCCGTTCCTGCGCTCACAGAAATGGCACCAGTAATTCATTTATCATACATAATGCACGTGGCAATGCAGGTTCCACCTCAATATATCATTCACTCAGACATGGCAGCGGGGGCCAGAAATACAGAGAATCAACCCCCCTCTCATTAGCCAGGGAAATACAGGATAAAGCTGGCTGAGTTCGTAAAACCCCTGCATGCTGAAAAATGTCACCCTATAAACACACACAGACTACATCATCAGGATGGGAATAACAAGGAAAAAAATGAGAGTGAAGGAGAAAAGGTGAATCCTACCTGAGCAAAAACCTGAACTGTATTGGCATAGTTCGCTTGAAAGAATAGTTAGAAGCTTGATGTATGAACACGGATTTTCAAGGAAACTATTACAATTGCAAATCAGTAATCTCACAAGGATGAGAGCAAAAGCTTTAAATGAGATCCCATATAGATTTCTAGTTCTGATCTCTTGCTCTGTTTCTATGGTTATAAACATGCAGTGTTCTGTGGACAAATACATTGTCTGTGCTTTACAGCAGGATTAGAAAAAGAATGCGAGAGCACTGCCTCGGGCTCCTCAAGAGTATCTCAAGTTGCTCAAGAGCTATCCCTGCCAAGTAACGAGGTGGTTCACCCAGTTCTGATTTTCAAGAGTGCTTCTCACAATCTAGCACTGCAAATAATTAAGACCAAGAACGTAAAATAGGGAAGGTAGCGTGACACGTATAATATGCGTGACGCTGGAGCAAACCTTCCTGACCTCATTTTTGCTGGATCTTGACCTACAGGTGCGCATTCAGAATAATTTAACTGCCACAGCAACTTCTCTGAAAAGAGACAATGGAGTTATCAGTGGTGCAACACTTCGCCACTGCACACAAGCACAGTGAGGCTGGAAATATGCTGGGAAAAGCATCAGTCAGTTTACCTCGTACTGAACAAAGGCAAGCCTCACTTCCCTGCTAATCCACCAACACTGTCTGCTGGATGTTGTGGGTTCCCACCCACCCCTCAGAATTCCACACTAAGTAACCTACATTTATCAGTAGCATGAGGGCAAATCTTAAGTTGTTCTGGGTGACCTTAGATAGCAGACCAAAAAGCTATCCATTTCCCTCTTCATAGCCCTACAGCATCCCAGAGACAAAGCAGCCCCTGGTGTGGATGCCTCCACAATACTTACAAGGGACAGAAGTGAGCAAGTAACAATGGTGACCTCTACCCTGTGATCTGTGTTACAGCAGCATCTTCCAATTAGCCCAAACAACAATAAAGCCTCTGTAAATTATAGCCATAAATAGTAGGGGTAAGATACGTACCCTTGGGCATTTACTGAAGAAACATTCCAAGTGAGGTGACACGAGAAGAGCTTAACCTAGCTGAAGAAGTCTCTCAGAGGCCAGCACCCAGATATGCCAGTCACTAGCAAGTAAGTAGCTCTCAAAACATCTTTCAGAAAGCTGTAAAGATATGGGGGCAGGAAAAGCTACAATTCCTCAGAATCAAACCAATCTACTAGCACATTTTTAAAGAAAAAGTAAAACTTTCACAAAACCTAACGATTGCAGACCACGTAACCAAAACAGCACTGTTCAATTCCCTTCTCAATTCCACACAACCTACCTTAAAAGCCTTCTGTCCTTTTCAGCCCAAACACCAAATACAGCTACCCTGGAGGCACAACCAGAAGCATCATCATGACCAGAAGTTCACCCACCTCTTCACTCGTGCTCCACAGGAATGCATTTCACTGGACAACAGCCTTTCTCCCCAAAGTCAGAACAGCCATAAACAGGGGGAAGGGAGGCTGACCGCATGAGTTCTACAGCACATGGCTACGCAATAAGACTCCTGAAATAATTTTCTCTGGTGAGCATATAGCCAACATATCTGGCAAGAAGCAACTTTCAGCATGTGTTGCTGTGACAGCACTGAATTATCACCCCAGTCTGCAGCAAGATTAACACTTACAACCTTGGCACGAAGAGCAGTGTGCTCAGATAGTGCCAGGAGCAGCACTGTGGGATTGGACCTGAAAGGGTGAGCGTGCAGGAAGGAGTTAATAGCACAGAAATGCAGACATTTGCCTAAACTGCAAACAAACTGATAATTTTGAGGGAGAAAGGCAGTGTACGGATGAAGAAGGCCATCAAGCAAAACTCCAGGTATGGAAGGAGAAAGACACTGCCTATAACGGAGGATACGCTCTAACGAAGAGTTACAGAGGAGAACAGCCCAGCAGGCTTCTGGCTAATGTAGGAACATCTGAGCATCCAGACAGACCAACCTGACATGACGTTCACTGCTCCAAAAACTACAGGCAATCTGTGGAGAGAAGCAATCAATGCAATGTGGAGCACTGCTCACACCTACCTACAGCGTCTGTCAGACCTGCGTCCCGCAACACCACGTGCCATTACCTGCAAGTTACACGCAGAGCAAAGCCAGCTCCGGCCTCACAGGAGGTCATAGCTCACATTACACCAAAACCAGTAGCACTACAGGCTGCTGCCTGGCAGACTTGCAGCCCTCCACCCCTTTTTTCCAGCTAACGGTCCACAAAGAGAAGAAACCTGGCAACAAAGCTTCGTACTGGAAGTTTAAAGCAAAAAAATACAAGAAGAAAAGCCACGAAGGTGAGGAAATCGTGGTGCCACCTCCTTCCTGCTTGTAGCCTCATCATATTGAGACCTCCTTTTGCTTTGCAGAATTGGCAGAGCTGTAAAGCACAGCTTCTGCTGTGATCTCATTTGAAAGATTTTTTCCTATGAAGAGATTCCACCAAGCATCAGCTACACCTACAGTGCAGCTTTTGTTTGCTTCAAGAACAAGAAGAAATATAAAACATTAACACTGATAGAATTGATTTCACAGATTAAGTGTTCAAATCCCAAGATCTTAACTTGAAGGAAACACTGAAGCCCCAGAAGCTAAGCTGCATGACTTGCAGCATATGAATAGGTGAGGCTGTGGGATTCAGTGCTGAGGAAAATCAGGACAAAAGGATTCAGCCTGTTAAAAAAAAAATCAAGATACTTGAATTTACAATTAGTACAAACTGGATACAGAAGTACAGTGACAGGAACAGCCTGATGGCATCGCATGTACCTCAAGTAGATACAACAGGCCTCTGAACTCTCAAATGAGAGAATATTGCAGTGAATTGCATCCTAAAATGCACTGAAAAGTTTTAAGCAGATGATCAGAATTCATCCCCTATCTTGCTGGGATGTTTAGATTCCCTGAGGTTTAAAGCATCACCATGCAACAACGTGGCAAAAATGTCCAGCAAAGAGAAGTAATCACTGAGCTGAAGCAGACTGTTAATTGAAGTCAGCTTGGATAATCTGCTTTGGAAAGGAATCAGGGAAGCACACCTAGAGCTCTGAATGCTGGCTTTCAATGATAAAGTCAACACTATTGGATGGGAAGACCAAAGCTCATCTAAGGGCACAGCTCTGTGCACAGCGCCCACGGCTTTCAGTCCTCTGGGACAGAGCTCTACCCCTTCATCTTCACCAGACAGCTCCAGAACACAACTTGATGAAGCACCGCCTAATTCACAGCTTTCATACGAACCGCACGCTCTGCCACCATCTGCAATCAACCACTCAAAGCAACAAAACCAAACCTCATCCATTCCAACCAAAACTGACTGCACTCTGTCTCCAGCAGCAGGAGATGCTGTGTAAGGGGAAGGCATGAGGCAATGCTTTATGTGGCCCATCCGCAGGTGGAGGGCAGGGCCGTTCATGCTGGGCCCATGGTACCACCCACACCCTCCTGCAGGCTGACAGGCTGCGTTGCTTTGGTTTGTTTTCAATTCTCAAGGACTGCACACTGTTCTGCAGAACAGTGCAGATGTGCAGTGGAGATGAAAGCCTTTTTACATACTATTGTATTGAGTTTATTGGCTTAGTTAGATCAGATACTTGAAGAAATCTGACAAAAATAAGCCTATGAGCTGTTACTCCCTCCTCAAGCTGCAGGTCGGAATCTTGTGTTATATCAACTATCTGTGCAGCAAATGCCATCAGAGTAAAATCCAGGCTTGACAGCTATCTTGGGCTGCTGGATTAGAAGTGTCATCTGCATTAACGAGGCAATGAGACTAATGCCTTCTGGGGCAAGAGAACGATGAAGCATCAGGTAGCTTGCATCTCTGAGCTCCCCCAGAAAACATCTCCTGTTTGAGCAGCCATCAGTTAATAGGATTCAAGGTGTTTCACACAGGTGCTACCCTCACCTGCACTAGACTGAAATCAAACGCACGTTTCTTCACAAAGAACATCTGCAGGTGAGGCTGTTCTCCTGCTGCTGGGAGACCAAGCTGTCCTGGAGCTCATTCCCAAGTACGAACAGAGCTGCAGGGCTGAGCTGGACCAGGCCTACCTACTGCAGCACCAGCTACAGATCACTCCAATTTTCTGCAGAATATCTTTCTGTGAGAGCCAGAAAGTCACCTAAAAAAAAATGAAGTGATAAAAACTTCTGAAATCTTCCATTTTGAGCACGCTTAAGGCAGTTCCTCGGGTAGCAACATAGAGGGTATTTTTAAAACAGAAAAGAAAACACATCAGTGTTAACAAACTTTCTTTTCTGGGTAGACAGATAGCAGTATTTTTCAATAGTGGAGGAAAAAACAGGCAGCACTGTTGCAGCTCAACATTAAGTTACTGCTCTGATTGGCTGTACAAGCAGCAGAATGCAGCGCTCAAACACAGGAAGGTAGCATAAATCTAGGAGGAACAAAAAAATGGTGCTAACGTCCTCAAAACACACCAAAAGCCCAACCTCACAGCACGCATCCCAAAAGCAGAACCCGGGGCTCTCCCAGCCCTCCCAGGCTTTCCCAGCCCCAGAGGGACAAAGGCAGCACCAGCCCTGACCCTGCCCTGGTGGGGCTGTGGGTGCCCACACCTCTCCCCGACCCCAGGACGCATCGGGCTCCGCGCTGCTCCTGCTGCCTCCATCTGCCACAGTGATCCCCCAGGGCTGCAGCCAGCTGGCACCGTTTGGAACGGCCTTCGGGCTGCTCTAGGCTGCACAGGGGAGCAGGCCAGAGGAAAGCCAGTACCATAAATAGCTAATTTACAATCCCATTATCCCATCCTCCTCAACTGTACGCGGCACGAGCCAGCCACGTGCTCTGCGATCAGATAGTTTAAACAAAAATAACCATCACCATCATTATTCAAAAAAGTTAAAACATCTTAACAGGGTTTGATGATGGAAGATAAAATCTGAACTTAGAGGCAGGCCTGTTAAAGAGGGAAACAAGTGCTCACCACTTGATTACACAGAAAAACACTATTCATTTCATTAAATTAAACATCATGCAAAAAGCAGATTTTCTGTAATAGCCGATCACAAATTGCAGGCATTCTACACTCTCTGGTTCATTTATTTTTCACAAGGAAACTGGAGCAGGAGCAAATTATTTGCATACAGGAAAAAGTTCTCACGACTACACAACATCAGCGTAGTTTCACCTCTCCGACTCAGCACGTTAGCACACCCACAAAAGCAACCACAGCATGAAAGCTGGAAGTCAGAGAACCACAGAAGGCTGGGTTGGAAGGGACCTCATAGCCCCTCCAGCCCCATCCCACCGTGTGCAGGCCGCCCCCACCAGCCCAGGCTGCCCAGGGCCCATCCACAGCCCCAGGTGCCTCCAGGGATGGCGTGCATCAGCAATCCCAGAACCCTGGGTTCTCTCTCATCATTCCTCCCCTCCAGCTACCAGTTGTGCAGCCTCCCATTCAACCCCACGCTGACACACAGCACGTTTCCAAGACAGATGAAATATTAAGAAAAACAGCTTTTTCCCCCCCATCTTTATCTCTTGTCCTTTCTGGCTCATGGCACACTTGCACCAGCACAGTGTGACAGCAATAACACGCAGACAGGCACTGGTGATTCCTTACACTGCTAAGGAAAGGCAGACCCACAGCCAAGGCACTGGAATTTCCCAGCTGCCAATCTTCAGCAGTAAGCACAGAAAGCTCCAAACTTCCCATCTCTTGCTCCTCCAGTGAGTCACTGAACCACAGAACATCCCGAGTTGGAAGGGACCCATAAGGATCATCCAGTCCAACGCTTGGCGCCACGCAACACCAACCAAAATCCAAATCCTGTGTCTGAGAGCACTGTCCAGACACTCCTCGAGTCAAATACTGCCTGGCTACTGCACATCCCTACCATATCTGAATGCTACTTTTTCCACTCAAATCATTTGCCAATTCCAGCACACACTTGTGGCTCGCTAATACCCACAGCTATCACTAGTTTTTACACATTAACTCAAGCATTTAAAGTCAGTCACATTTACTAACTTCCTTTTTTTCCTCCTTGCCGTCACTTTTCTGTGTTCTTTTTACCACTGCTCAAAATCATTTGTTTGCAAACCAGCTCCAACCCAGAGGTACAACTTGCTTACAGAACTAAACTGCTTGCTTTACAATGAATTGCTGTAAAACAGTCCTTCTTCAGGCTACTGCTGGAGTTTCCAGCTGAATGCTTCTTCTACAGTCAGACTCCTGCTGCCCAAAATCTTTCAGAAAGGGCCTGAAAAAACAGCACTGCAGTTATGACACGTTCCTGGGAGTTCAGATGTATGATGATCCCTTCCCTTACACTTCCTTTTAGCTAAATACTTAACCACGTGGATGGACAAAAACGTTATTTAGCACCATAAAGTGAGCTCATTAATGCTCCACGTGCATTATTCATTTTTAAACTTGGCACTATTTCACAAATACACGCTGCTACTCCATGCATTTATGAACTCTGGGAACACTCCACAGCACTTTGTGATTCAGGCCCCTTCAATTAGCAAACAAGTGATGGATAGCAGCTCCTCTGCATGTGCAAGTCTGAATCGATTCTGATAACTGAATCAATGCAGAAAGCTGGAAAGAGATACAGACAGAAAAATGCATTTACTGGGGGCATCACAAAGTCAGAAGTTACAGAATTACTGCGTGACAACAAAAATCATCCAGGCATTAATATAAAATTCTCCTGGATGCAGTTTAAGTTCAATTTCCTCATGGAACAGCCTTACAGTGACAGAAAAAAGCCTTGTTCCTCTCCACACACACAACTCGTGGAACTACTTTTACTCCTTTGCCTGTTCTGCTCTCCACATCACTGTTAAGATCACCCCACCACCGTGAGCACAAACTGCTGTCAGGAATTAGCAAAGAATTAACACAACTTTTAAACATACCTAATAATTAACAGGGGGGGAGGGGGAGGAATACCTACTAAGCCAGCATGACAAACCTGCAATGCACAGAAAGCAATGGCTATGTCAGGATTTCACCCCGCCCAATAGCAGCCAAGCAGGATAGCAGTAAAGTTTTGTTCTTAAACTGGGCACTACTATGAGGATAACACAGCACAGCAAGGCAAAGAAAAACATACAGCCTTAAGACAAATGTTGCATTTGTCACCAGAGGGCACAGGGTCACAAAAGCTCACCTAACACCAATGAGGTACTGGAATGAGTCAGCTATCTCAGCTGTCTTCACTTACAGAATTGTCATACATCTGGCGCAAGATAAATCTTACTTTTATGTGGCAAGTTTATCCTAAAGAATGTCCTTTAAAATCTAACTTGTGTGTAGGAACACATCTGAATGCACAGAAGAATGGCTTTTTGGTTTTGGGGTTTTTCTTCCCGTAGAAATGACTGTAATGCCAGCAAGTAACTGCAAAGACAAAGGTTATGGATGCTGGTTTCTCTCTCTGCACACCAACCAACACTGCACTAAGACAATTCATGCCTGCACTTCATAGAAAACAAAAGAAAACGTACACATATGCCTTAACATTAAATTCAGAAAGATAAATCTAAGTGGTCTTTTTCGGTAGGGATTTGGCCTCAGATGCACACACTGCTGAGTGAAACTGCAGTGCAATCACTGCGGGTGGAACACAATGTCACATCAGTGTCTGATACCCCCATCAACCACACCACCCAACCGTATCCATACATCACTGGGCCTTTTGTGGAGTTGGGCAAAAGGAATCATTGTTATTTCTCATATTGTAATTTTTAGAGTTATACTTACTACTTTCTAAATAGGGAATTGACATGTGCGTGAACAAGAACAATTAGTTTAACACACGGGGCCAAGAGCTGCACCACAGTACTCCAGGCTAAAAGCAGAACAAAAAAGATGAGATTTTTTCTAACAATCTCTTAAATGAAACCCAGATTCATCATCTCTACAATTTAATTCTACATAAACACATCTTGCTGAATAAATGCAAGTGGCAGCCAACCACCAGTGCACAGCAGCATGGCAGAGGAGCAGGGCTGGGTGTGGGGTGGCACATGAGCTCTTGTCACACTCACCATGAAGGCAGCACCAGCTGCTTCTCACCACGGCTGATACTGCGAGGATGGTTAATAGATTTGATGTATTTCTTGCTGTCAGCATTTGTTACAGGACATCACAATTTGCCCTGGCCCCAATATTTTAAGCTAAAAAAGATACTGCATCTGCTAAACATGTTGCAAACAACTTTCGGTACCACGTCACCCTTCCTGCAGCGTCACCTTGCCCAGGACCCAATTTTTACATTTGATGACAGATTTAGCATACAGTGGACCTTCACAGGAGTGTTTCCCAGGGATGGGCTGGCATCACCAACTGTGCACAAGACAGACAAGCAGAGTCATGTTAATTTCAAGCTCTAGTAAGCACAGGAAAGGAAGAAGGGGAAAAAAAAACAAAACTCTACCAACTTGGAAAAGCAGCAGAGATGGATGAAAAAACTGGGAATTTTCAAGTAGCATTACAAATAACTGATGAGCTTTGAGAAAACCTCCACTAATGCTCTGCACAACTAGATGGCTGCAAAAAGCCTGAGTATTTGCTTTATTTCAGACACAAAAGATTGGGAGGAGACAGACTGTTTGCTAATCTGTTACTACTGATAAAGTGAATCTCAGGTTACTTTAAGTCAACTGGTGTCTGGTAACAGCTCACTTTGCTGGTTATCAAATAGGTCTTGAAATAGATAAAAGTGAGTATTTTTCTAAAACAGGAGATACCATCACAGCAGAGGCTGCCTTAGCACTGAGGCAAAGCAGGCACCACTCTGAAGCTGCTATACAAGCTGCACTAATGTGGTGCCACTGTTTGGAAAGGCATTCTGAACCAGACAGAACGGAGGTTAACTTTGCAGTGACTCACTCCTACAGCATTGATTGTACTAGCAGCAAATGCAGCAAAGTTCTCTGAAATTAAGCAGGCTGTACATAAAGGACTGCCAAATCAATATGCAAAAGAATACAAATACCAAGACGCAGCTTTCAACCAGTCAGAATACATCTATCAGTTCCTAGAACTGCTTCTGCTACAGGAAGGTTCCCAACTCAGCCCTCCTGGGTAACATATGGCTCTCCCTACACTCCAGGGCTGCTTGCTGACAACACAGGCCAGGCTCACACAGTAAACCCTCATGTCATCACAGCCTTTCCCTCACTTAGCTCCACTGCCCATCACTTAACAAGAGGCTGGAGATGGCTGCTCAGGGCACTTCTTGCTGTCTCCACATCCAGAGGGGCTCTAACAAAGATGACTCTCCCGTAACAACATATTTCTAGCAAGTCCAGCAAGACACATACAGGTCACCTTCAGATTGCCTTTCCTACTATGTTGCTACAACCAAAAAATAAGCAAAAAAACATATATATTTCTACACACTTTCAATGCTGTCATGCACCAGAAATACTTGGGAGAACCAAGAATGAACCATGAATACACAAGAAGAAAAAAAAAAAATCAAGCAGCCATCAATCAAAAGAAATTTAATGAATTTAATCTAAGCCTATCCACCTACCAGGAAACAGGAGCAAGAAATGTCAGCCCCAAGTCAATCATGCAAAAACCAAGAAAAACCTATGGGTGCTAGGTTCAATGTGAGAAACACAAGCAGTACCACTGATTTCACCTTCCTCTGGTTTAAAACAGATGAGCCATCACAAGGCTCACACTAGCATTTACCACAGCGTTTTTTACGCAGCAGGATCCCCAGAGCACATCCCAAAGGAAACTGAACTTTTGTTTGCTTCAAGATTCAAGAAGTAGTAAGTCAGGAGAAGCCACGAGCAGCAACTTGCACTGTCCATCTGCAGCATTCACCCACTGACTTGTTCCTCTGGTCACCAAGACAGAAAATCCTCAAAAGAAATAGAGGGTAGAAGGTTCAGAAATGATTTACAGCTCCAGTTTCACATTAGTGCTACAGATTAAGGCCTGAAACAAAAATGAGGGTATCATCTAGCCTTTGTTTGGAGTTTAAAGCTTTGCTGGCTTAAAATAAAGCCCAACAGATAGTCCAACAACTCAAGCAAACCAGTTCTGCTCTGCTTGCCTTCACACAATTAGCAGTCATTCTGGTTTTAGGGCTCTGAAAATTTCAGGAGGCTTGTAGCAAATAAGATCACTGACTTCAGACAAATTTAAAGAGGTGCCACAACTACCCCCAAAAAAGCAACCTGGCTATCAGCAAACCTTTACTCTTGATATGGCTGCAGAAGGAAATACAAGTTCCTCCATACGGAACTAGTTTTCATTTTCTTTGCTCTTTTGTCTCCCCATCCATATTAAAAATAGAGAACTACTGTTCATTAGTCAGCCTCAAAGATAGGGATCTCCATAACCTTTGTACCAGACTGCATGTGTTGATCCAAGAGCGAGAGAGACAAACAAGGATTCTGTAAGTCCGGATGGCTCTGAACCCACAGCCCCAAAAACGTTATTCATGACCTTAGAGTTCATGACACAAGACTAATCCCTAACCTTTGGCCAAGAAATCAACTATTTCTTTACACAAAGATGGTGTAGGACACACAACAGGCGTGAGTACAAGTAAGATCAAGGACCTGTATGACAGTTTTCTCCAATGTCAGAGACATAAATGCAGCACAACACTGCCAGTCTGGCTTTGCTAACAGAAGTCCATGTGCGCAAACCTAATGCCTGGGTATCTCCCATACCACAGACTGCATCTGCACAGCAAGAGGAAACAGCATCACCTTCAGCAGGTTTAAGTACCTTTTCACTCCTTGGACGTTGAGAACTACAGAAGGCTGCTCATTTGAGAGACCTGCTGAACAACAAAGACTGCAGTTGATTCTGACACTCCTTATGGGCCCTCAGGGAGAAGGCAGTCCCCGCGACACATGGCAAGAACATCCTTCCTGAGTGAACCATAGGTCACATGGGCAGCCAAAGTGAGGAGGCAGCTGAAAGAGCTTCTTGAATCCTGGATTCCTCTGTTAAATTCTCCATAGGATTTGTAATCCAGAAGTTTAGTGCATATGCTACAACTATTGAAGAAAAATTAATAAGGATATTTTAGCTTAAGAAATCAAAATACTGAGTTTGAGAAGGCTGCACAGCTTAGTAAGGTTCCTCACCCATCTCTCAGCATTTGCCTGAAGAGCACTTCCCTGTTCCTGGACAGGTACGTGGGGCAAGGCTGCAAGGGGAAAGCAGGCACACCTCACCTGGCACTCCGCGGGAAGTCCCAGCACCAGCTCACCCTCTGAACATAAGGTCACCTTAGCCAAGAACTTAATGCAGCAACGTAGACTGAACCACAATACTTGCTATTGAAAATATGACACAGCATTTATTTGTTGAGAGATTTTTTTTCCCCCTTGAACGTTAAAAAAAAAAAAGAACCAAAGTAATTTCAGATTCCAGTATCTATGAATTAACTCTCAATGAATTATTAAGACACACACAAAGTCAGAAGTGCATACATGTGAATGAGGAAGAGATCTACAGACAGTTCATCACCTACATTCAAAAATGTTTCTTCATACCTGAGAGCATCGGTAGCCTGGAGCACCCATGCAAACAGAGAATAACAGAAGAACAAGAGGAGTTCTAAAATGTAAGGAGAGAACCTAGAATGCACCCAGCATCAAGGGGAGCAGAGCAGATGACCCCCGACAGCCCCCTACTCTTGGATCCGCTGTCAGAAGCACAGAACAAGCATTCTGACATTTCAGACAGGACCTTGTGCCTATCACAACTGTGTCATGACCACCAGATCACTCATGTCAGCGAGCACCTTTTCAGAGCAGTGGTAGCCATTCAGAACTAGGCAGAGCGCCTTCCTCCGAGGTATGTGGTCAAACAGGACAGAACCGAACTGTAAATGCAGCAGCCCTTCAAGTGCTGAAGCCATTACTTACTAACTCCAAGACAACGATGCATCTACACGTCCAAACGTGCTCTGATGGAGAGCTGAAACTGGTCAGCACTGCAAAACTGATTTTTTCTCATCTGTAATTGTAAAGGAATAAGCAAAGCTCTTGAAGTGTGATTCTACAGACAAAAAGGGAAAAGCTGATCCTGGAAGTAAGTCTTCTTAACATCTTCTGTCTGGTCCACAATTCCTGCATGGGAAGTAGTGGTGCCACATTTACCTAAGTAACGCTGTGAGAGGTCCTTAAGGATGAGGTATTCTCTGCATCAAAATACTCCAGGTAAAGCCCACGATCTACAGAAGGTGATGGCAAAGCTTGTATTCATGTATCCATTCAGTGCATTCTATCACAAATAAATCAAGTCACTGGTCAAAGTCCCAAAGCCAAGATGACCAACCCCAATTTCCTGCCACTTGACGTGAGTGCCAAAAGCTGGTTCTACCTCCTAATCACCATTACCACAATTTCAACACCTGTTCTTCAGACTTCTTCCTCTAGCCTTTCTCCTATTCCATGCCTCACACAACACAATGCTCGGGTTTTGTCTTCCCTTAGGCTTTACCAGCAGCAGCACGTTTGCACTACAGCAAAGCTCTGCCTACAACAGCACGTAGCACAACTGCTGCGCTCACCGCCTCGGCCACAGCGCAGAAAGCTACAGCTCAGCCCCTGGATGGAGGCAGAACAACACTTTGGAAGCTGAAATCCCACTGCTGACAACGCTTTGGAAGCAAACATACCCCCAAACCCTTCACCAGAATTCCAGCATTAACAAAGGTGTACTCGTAATTACCTCTTCCTTCTGATTGGGAATTCAAATACAGGTACAGGAAATGGCTTTCCAAATACAAACAGCGCTTTGCAGCTATTTTATTAAAAACTCCGGATGTGAAGAACAGTGAACTGAGGGCTACAGCTCGTAAAAGGTTATTCTCAGGAAAGGTACGTATTAAAAACAAATAGCAAGCAGCAAGAAGTGTCAAAATGGTCTTCCAAAGCATAATGCAGTAAGCAGTGTAAGTAAAACAGGAGCAGCGGACACTTTCTGCCCCCTGCAGTTCCTACTGCTATCTGGATATTTAAGACAGCCCTAGGAGGGATGGAACATTAGCAGCCCAGAGACCCAACAATTTAACATCTGGCTCCCAAGCTCCAACAGCCAAATCGGTTGGGTTTGCTTGTTGTTTTACAGCTAGGTTCATCTGAATAAGAGTTAAATCAATCAATGCTTCCATTAATGATCTACTACATATTGTGAATGTTTGCTGTGCCAAATGAAGGATGCAACTGTCCCTGGTTTTTACAGCAGAAAACGACAGTCAGCTTCTACCAAACCTTTATTTGACCTTATTGCTTTGATTAGAGCTAAGAATGAGAATTCTCACCAAGAAATATCCGTTACCCTCACCACGTTAGGGCTGTGCTCCTAATATACACGCACTGCATGTATATATATACAGACATGTATGATCTTATGTAAAGGACAATGGGTTATTTTCTAGTTATTGCACTACATGCCCCAAACCAGAAAATGCTGCTACGAAGTTTGACACATAAAATATGTATGGGATACACATGGAGAGCAAAGAAAAATTCCACAGGGGAAGGTTTCACATCCATGTATAGGAGATAAGCACCGCTGTTGTTCATATACTTCCTTCTACCTTTATGAATACAGGAACTTATCCCAAATCCAGGTACACAAAATGCTTCCCTGTATGTGATGATTTACTCCCACACATCTCAGGTTGGCCGAACTCAGAATCCAACTACTTTCAGACTGGAAATCTGCTTAAAAACAAAAGGTATTTTTAGCATTTACCTGGGAAAGGGATGCTTTTGGTGAGATGATTTTGCAACCGTTCTGCCTTATGAGCCTGCCTGTCCAAAGAGGTAAAGGTGGGAGTGCAGATTGATTACAGCAAGCATTTATTGCCAGCTGTTTGGGTTTTTTTTGAGCAATAATAAGCGCACCATTAGTGATAGATTTCAGAAGAAACCAAACAAACGGCAGACCAGGGCTGTAAAAGATGCTCCTCATTCAAAATAACGCAAGCTAAAGCATTCATCTTGCTGGTGAATTTCGGGTTTCCTCCTCCCATGTCATACAACCGATATTTCTCTGTGAGACCTTCCTACCTCACTCTTTCACTCCTTCTACAGCACTTGTACGTCTTCCCCTCTATTTAAGCCCTAAGTATCCCATCCCATAAACCCATTTGTATGGTGACACACCGAAGGTTAAATAACACCAAATTCTGACTAACACACCTCCCAGTACTGACTTGCAGCAGGTTAGCTGTGCAGAGCACAACTCCGGCCGGACATTGCAAGGCTCTCAAACACGCGACTAACTTGGAAATTTCAGCGATTCCATCCCCTCCCCCTTTAAGTAAAACAAGGCAAGATGGGATTCCCCGAGCACCACAGCGGGCCGCTCAGCCCCGCAGCCCAACGCACACCTCCAGCCCTTCGAGAGCTGCCCCACAGCTGAGCGGGGCCGTCCCAGACCGCAGCTCAGCCCGTCGCAGTCCCGTCCTCGGCCATTACCATCACCAACCACAGAAATCTGCAAAGTCACTTGTTAGTACGAACTAGTTGGACGGCACGGGGGGGTGGTGGGGGGCGGGCAGGGGTTGAGCTCCTCAGCGGTGCTTTGGCACTGCCGGGCCGGCTTTGCGGCACACAGGTGGGACGGGCACGGCTGCTCTCCGCACGGCGGATTGCGGCGCTGCGCAGCGCGTGCCCCGAGCGCTCGCACCCCCAGCTCGCTCCCTACCCCCCCTCCGTGCCCTACGTCCTCCCCGTTCCTCCTCTCCCCCCCTCACCCCACTAAGAATCCCGTTTTGCAACCGGATGACCACCGATCTTCAAAGAAAAAAAAACAAAAAACCAACCCCTCTATTTATCTCCATGTAAATAAAGACCAGAAATGCCCTCCTCACCCCCCCCCCCCCCCTCTCTCAGCCATTGTGCCTCCCCCCCCCCCCCGCCCCCCTTTCCCTTCCCCTCCTCTCCTCGGGCCCGCGGTTCCCCGCACGCGGCGGCGGGGCTGGGAGGAGGCGGCCGCCGGTGACCCGCGGCGCGGTGCGGGCACGGCTCGGCACGGCCGCCCGCCGCCACCTGCCCTGCGCCGCCTTCCCCCAAAGCGGGGCCGTTCCGCAGCGCCGCCGCCCCCCGGAGGTGCGGAGCCCTTTTCCCGGAACACGGCGGAGGCTGCGGGGAGGGGAGGGGAGGGGAGGGGGGGGGGGGGGGGGGGGGGGGTGGTGGTGAGGGGCCGCCCCCGGTACCTTGCGCTTCCTGGTCTCGGCCGAACCGCTCCACACGAAGCACTGGTAGATGGCCCTCAGGTTCTGCTTCCAGTTCTCCACCTTGAAGCCGGTCACATGGCAGCACCCGGCCGCCGGCGGACTCATGTCAGACCCCCCCACATCAATCCTCCCGCCGACGGGCCGGGCCGGCGGGCAGCTTGCCGGCCCCTTCCCCCCCTCGGCGGCGGCGGCCGCGCGGGCGCGGGCACGGGCGCGGGCACGGCGCGGGG